>JAFMPE010042324.1:2380-17433 GCA_024759925.1 Ficus religiosa | reverse complement strand
GCCATTAATTTTAGGGGCCCAAAAAAGAATTTGTCAAAAATTCAGGTCCTCATCACCATCTGCCCCTGACGATATGATAAAGAAATAACAATCTATTAACGTACAATTCTAAAACGTCAGAACATATTGAATGCATTTTTATACGAAAAAGAACTTATAGTTTAAGGAAAATTGTAAAGATTTTACCATCACAAGTAGTGTAACAACCCACATCACTACTTTGTGTGATGTTGGGAGATAATGAAATTAGAATCTTTTAACTTATTTCAATAAAATACATGGGATAATTATTCTATTATTTGTTTCAATAAATAATAGAGAAATGAATGGGGTTCGGATCGAACATAACGTCTTTTTGCTAGCCAGATGAAATATCACTTAACTTTCTCACCAGTGGGGACCAAAATCAGACTCCGAAAAGGCAAAGACAAAGAAAAAGTAGATGTGCCAGAGTTTTAAAATTGTAGTTGAGGATTAGAAATTTAAGGTTACTTTGGTGAATGAGTTGAGTAGGAAAATTTTAAATTTGAGTTGAAAATTTTTGTTAAATTTTCAAAAAACACAAAAACTTTTTCAGAAAAAAATAAAAATTGACATAAAAAAGTAAATTTTAGTTTGAAATGAACTTGATTACCAAACAAGCTTTTAGAATCTACTTTTTTCAGAATATATAATATTATTTATAAACCCGAGGTCCACGTATATGAATTGAAAGGTCCGAATGTTATAATCACTTATCCATACATGACGGCCAAATGATTTTGTTCGATAATTGGAGTCAAGCTTTTTCCACAATACTATTAGTGTGAATCCAATCAATTTTGCTATGTGTTGATGCCGAAAACAGCTCCGGCAGCAACACCCAAAGTAGTCGGGTGGTCCGGTCAGTGTAGGCCAGTCGCTCCGCCGTCGATCACCTGCAAAAGAGAAGCACCTCGGAATGAGGGGGACACCGGTGTGGTGTCTGCCGTGGGCACTCCGATGCTTAAGTTAGTCGGGGAACCGACGAGTAAGGGGAGAGGCAGAGCTCTGGCAAGGCAGAAATGACCATACCTGATCTTGAGGGGGTTCCCTCTATTTATAGGCGTTTCTCGCGGGTCCGGGTGCTCGGGGCAACCTAGCCGGGTCTGCAGCCTAGGACGTCTGAGGGGCGCATAAGCCCCAGGTCCGCAGGAGCCAAGGGCCCAATGGGAGGGCGCCACGTGTCGTAGACCAGGTGTCAGGGGCGCCAGGCAGGCCTTAGGTCTGTGCCGGCAGGGGTAGCCCCTGTCAGGGTCCGAGGGCGGCGGCGGCGATTTGACGCGGCGCGGCGGTAGGGGGGCAGAGCCTGCCCTAGGCGGGTGCCGTGTCAGGGTCTGTCAGGTACGGGGCGGCGCAGGTGGGCCCAGGGTAGGCGACCAGGGGGTGCCTACCCGGGGTACCGTCCGTCCCGACCATGAGACATGTAGCCGGCCGTTCCCAGGGATTACTTGGCCGTATCCAGGGAGAAGAGTGGCCGAGCACATCTTCCTCTGGGCGGGTACATCGCTTTCTTGGCCGAGCACAGTAACAGAAGCGAGGATATTGCCGGTGGGCGGCCAAAGGTGCTGGCGTGTAGTCGGAGCAGATCCGTGTATCAACAGAAGCCCCCCAGCATCTCTGGTCGGCTGCGGCCAGGGATGCTCCGTGCATTGCCGAGGTAAGGGATATTCATGGGGTGCTCGGTACTATTGGCACCACTCGGCTTGTACTCAGGCTTCAAGAGCTGTACTCGCCCCACAGAGACTTCTTGGTTACTATTCGGGTTCGGGGGATGTACCGGCCTCGCCGAGGCTTCTCGGCTACTATTCGGGTTCGGGGACGTACCCGGGGCATTTAGCCCGCTCGGCAGGTCTGACGGGGCAGGCAAGTTTGCCACATGTCCATGTGGCCACGTGTCGAGACGTGATTGGCGGGCAGGCGAAGCGACACTCCGATTTTGAAATTCAAAATTGGGCGGGACTGGCGGGGAAGCCGAAGCGTCTCCCCGAGATTCACGCGCGCATTAATGGTAGGGTTTGCCTATAAATAGTGGGGGAGCTCTCCCTCATTCGCAACGATTTGCGAGGAAAGCGAGGAGCCTGCCGAGAGCTGCCGAGATCTGCCGAGGGTGACAACCGGGAATCGTTCGAGAAGACATCATCAGAGAACGTCCGAGACGTCCGAGAAGGTAAATTTTCTTTTCCCAGCTATGAGTGACGTGTCCGACTCCGAGAACGACACCTCGTCCGGGACCCTGGGAACTTTGGGGAGTTCGAGCACGAGCACCAGTACGAGTACGTCTCCGTCGCGGGGAGTAGCGGTCCGCGAGCAGACTCCCGATCAGCTGTCGGGCCTCTCTGACGTCCCCTCCCCAGATAACCGAGAAGGGGCGACCCGGCTACAAGAAATTCTGCAGGTGGGCCCGGGGACTCGACCAGACAGGAGGTTCATAGACGAGTTGGGCGAGGCGACCCGAGAGCAGCCGGCTACAGCCGTCGACCCTGCCGCCAAGGGAAGAGAAGCTACCGAGAGAACGGCGAGTGAGGCCAGTACGTCTGGCCGGGGTGAGTCGCAGGGCTCGGACAGCACGGCACCTCCCGGCGAGCCGATCCACGCCCGTCAGAAGAAGGGTACTCGGCCCATGCGCATCAACGATCAACGAGTGTGGCGCAGGTCGGATGAGGACATGGTGGCCTTGGCCGCGAACCGCCCGGTCTACACCGTGGACTTCTACACCTCTGCCGTGACTTCGAGGTATCTGGACGCTCTCCGGGACGAGTTTCAAATCCCCGCTGAAGTAGACCTCAGGGTTCCCGGGGAGAACGACCTGCCGTCTCGACCTCCTGCGGGCTATATTACGCTGTCAGCCGAGTACCTCCGAGCCGGACTCCGCTTGCCCTTCCACCCGTACCTGAGAAGGGCCCTGGTTAGGCTTAACGTGGCCCCGGCACAGCTGAACGCCAACGGCTACCGTATCCTGGTCGGCTGCTTCATCCTGTGGTTAAAATACTTCCACGCCGAGCTGCCGTTTAGGGCGTTTCAGAATCTATATCGGATGAAATCCGCTCTGTCTTCGACGGGTTTCTATTACTTCCAAGGGATCAAGGGGACGTTCATCACAGGGTGTCCCGACTCGGACAAGCAATTCAAGCACCTGTGGTTCTACGCGGGTGGTCGGTGGTTACACGGCGAGCTTGACTACATCGACGTCCCCTCCTCGGAGAGGGTACCCGTCAAATTCAGGAGGGGCTACGTGTGGACTCGAGCACCACACGCACCAGAACTGACCCTGGACAGGGTGGATGCGCTGCGGGAGCTAACGGACCCTGAGAGAAGCCAGACTAAGCTCCTGTCGCCGGCGAGTCTGGCCGAGCAGAACTGGGATCGTTCTTCGTCTAGTCGGCAAGGGGACCAACCGAGAGCCGGCCAGACCGGGGTAGTAACAATCGCCCGGATGCCGCCCCCGGCCGTGCACTACAGCTCCCGAACACACATCCCCATCGAGGGCGAGACCTCGGCTGAAGGGTCCGGGACTCGTGTAGCCGGCGACACGTCTCCCGAAGATTGGGGTCCCAGGGTAGCCGACGAGGATATGGACATTGTTCTCCGGGAACTATACCCTGCTCGGGGTATTCGGATCGAAGGTCGTCCTGTTAATCGCGCTCTGGCTTAGTGGGGATAATCGAACACTGACCGTCTTCCTTTTCTTTGCAGAGCCAATGGCAAACCAGGGTCCTCGCGGGAGGAAGCGCACCTCGGAGGCAGAGCGCTTGGCCCGACTAGACAAGTTCGGCGACCGCGGCAAGGAGAAAGTCGGACGCTCTTGCTCAGCAGGGAAAGACCACGGCTCCTCCAGGAGGGTCGGCTACCCGGGTACCAGCTCCGCCTTCGGCTCCGCCGGCTAGGCCAATCGACTGATCCGACGGGCGTTCTAGCCGACCAAGAGAGGATCGGCCGTCCGGGGGGGGTCTTCCCAGAGGGTTCAGCGCGACGACCAGCGGTCCCGTGACATCGTCCCTGCTGCGGTGGGTGAGTCCGCTAGGCGGGGTGCCTCTGCCCACAAGTCGCTGGTGACCAAGTTCAGCGAGGAGCTTACCCTGGACGTGGCCGAGTCCTCGAGGCGCTCGAACCCAGTCGACGCATTCCGCGATTCCGCCGGCAAGCTGGTTGAGGTGAGTATATTCTAAACTCCATTCCTTCCCGGGGTGGTGCTTACTTTAAGCCTGACCTATTTCGTAACCAGGCCTTGTGCCTTGTCTTTTCAGGGCACGTGGCTGCTCGGAATTATGCCAACAACATGGAGGGTGAGGCACGCGACCTCCGGCTAGCCGTGAGCAAGGCGAAGGACGCCGAGAAGACGGCCTTGGAGAGAGCGAAGGCGGCCGAGGACAAGGTCAAAGACGCCGAGAAGAAGACGTCCGAGGTCGAGGCTGCTCGGGTCCGGGCGGGGGATGCTCTGAAGCAGGCACAAAGTGAACTCACCTCGGCTAGGGCGGCGCAGGCTCGGTTCGCCGAGGTCGACCTCCCTGCCGCTCTTGAAGCTGCTCGGGCGCAAGCCGTAGAAGAGTACCTGCAGTCGGAGGACTTCAATTCCCGCTTGATCACCGAGTATCAGGAAGGCATGCGCGACATGAAGGCTGGTTTTCGCCATGCGAACCCTAATGTGCTCGGGGTGGACTGGTCCTTTGTGCCAGCGGAGTCGGGGGAGACCGAAGCTGATGAGGGTGAGGGCCAGGCAGTCGAGGAGGGTGAGGTAACCGGCGACCCTCGGGCAGACAACGACGTCGTTGTCATCGACGACGCCGAGCCGCCTCCAGCTTCTGCGACCGAGGAGCAGAGAGTGCCAGCGCCCCCGGCACCATCCGAGCAGCTCACTCCTCCCGAGCGCCAGGGGTCTTGAAAAAGTTTTGTTGTTTTTGTTGTTTGTTTGTTTGTTTTTTTTTTTTGGGCTCGGGGGTGCCCGACTTGTATCCCCCACCGCTTTTTTTTGTTATGAATGAATCAACTTTCCTTTTTAATTAATTTTCCTCTTCTTTTTGATGAATGAGTTTTTTCTGCATGTTGCTAATGTGCTCGGGGTACTCTCCTCCCCCCCTGGTCGATGGGGGTCAAATCTTTTGACCTTCTTCGACCTTGTTCGGCTAGGAACTCGATGTTCTGGT
The DNA here is from genome assembly GCA_024759925.1 of Ficus religiosa. NCBI lineage: Eukaryota > Viridiplantae > Streptophyta > Magnoliopsida > Rosales > Moraceae > Ficus > Ficus religiosa. The sequence goes on along the minus strand of JAFMPE010042324.1, from coordinate 12,271 downwards.
CCGGGAACCACGGGGGTTTGTGCAAAGGTAAGTTGGGTCCTGGTCGGGCACCTCCATTTCTGGTCGGTGCTCGGTCTAGGGACCTACTCCTGTGGTCCGGGAACCACGGGAGTTTGTGTAAAGGCACGTTGGGTCCTGGTCGGGCACCTCCATTTCTGGTCGGTGCTCGGTCTAGAAACCTACTCTTGTGGTCCGGGAACCACGGGAGTTTGTGCAAAGGCACGTTGGGTCCTGATCGGGCACCTCCATTTCTGGTCGGTGCTCGGTCTAGGGACCTACTCCTGTGGTCCGGGAACCACGGGAATTTGTGCAAAGACACGTTGGGTCCTGGTCGGGCACCTCCATTTCTGGTCGGTGCTCGGTCTAGAAACCTACTCCTGTGGTCCGGGAACCACGGGAGTTTGTGCAAAGGCACGTTGGGTCCTGGTCGGGCACCTCCATTTCTGGTCGGTGCTCGGTCTAGGGACCTACTCCTGTAGTCCGGGAACCACGGGAGTTTGTGCAAAGGCACGTTGGGTCCTGGTCGGGCACCTCCATTTCTGGTCGGTGTTTCGGTCTAGGGACCTTCTCCCGTGGTCCGGGAACCACGGGAGTTTGTAAAAATTACACAAGAGCTTTTTCTGAAATTCTTCTTCATTGAATAACGGTGGCCTTACATTATGAAATAAGACATGAATTTACTGGTAAAACCGCTTTAGGTGATCGGCGTTCCACGGGTGTTCGAGAATTCTATCGTCTTGGTCGGCCAGCCGGTAGGTCCCCCGCCGTACGATTTCAACAATTCTAAACGGCCCGTCCCACTTTGGACCGAATGACCCTAACCCTGGTTCTTGAACAAGCACTCTCTTCAGAACTAGATCACCTACTCGGAAGACGCGGGGTCGGAATTTCTTATCGTAGTACCTCGCGGCGACCTGGTTACGTGCAGCCGTTCTGATCAGGGCTTGTTCCCGCCTTTCTTCGAGAAGATCGAGCTCTGGCATCATGAGCTCGGCGTTGTTGTCTTCATCATAGTCTTCTACTCGGAGACTCGGCAATCCGACTTCAACCGGTATGACGGCTTCCACCCCGAAGGCCATAGCGAAGGGGGTTTCCCCGGTCGCTGTGCGCCTTGTAGTCCGGTAGGCCCAGAGTACTCGGGGGAGCTCGTCGATCCAGGCTCCCTTATGTTTTTCCAGGTTCTTTTTCAAGTTCTCCTTGATCGTTTTATTCACTGCCTCGACTTGTCCGTTACTCTGGGGATGCCCGGGAGAAGAGAACACTTTCTTGATCCCTAATTGCTCACAAAGTGCGACAAATTTCGGGTTGTCGAATTGCCTTCCGTTGTCCGTGACGACTGTGTGGGGTAGCCCGAATCGGCATATGATGTTTCTCCATAGAAAACTGGTGCACTTGGCTTCCGTCTGCTGAGCTAACGGTTCCACCTCGATCCACTTCGTAAGGTAGTCTATCGCCACTAAACAAAACCGGAGTTGCGACCGGGCCATGGGTAGGGGGCCGATCAAGTCGAGGGCCCATTTGGCGAACGGCCATGCGCAAATCACAGAGGTTAACCTCTCGGGGTGCGACTTTATGACGTGGGCGAATTGTTGGCACTTGAGGCACTTCCTGGTGAACTCGGCTGCATCCTTACCCATGGTAGGCCAGTAGTATCCTTGCCGTAAGCACTTGAAGGACAAGGCTCTTCCCCCGGAGTGGTTCCCGCATACTCCGCTGTGTATCTCCTTCATCACGTACTCGGCCTCAGCCGGGCTAACACACCGCTGATAGGGGGCTGAGTGTCCACGGCGATACAACTTGCCATTGATGACCGTGTACCTGGCCGAAGTGTTCTTTATTCTCCGCGCTTCTTCCCTGTCCTCGGGCAGCTTCGACTCGGTAAGGTAACGAACGATTGGCTCCATCCAAGTGGCCGCGTTCTCGGAACATAGGACCTGCTCGGCGCACTCTATACTCGGCTGGTCAAGTCGGCCGAGAGGGAACGAAACGAGGCCCTCTGGGTCACTACCTGACGCGAGCCGAGCGAGGGCGTCGGCCTCGGTGTTCTCAGAACGGGGGATCCTGGTTACCCGGTGGCTTCTGAACTGCCCGAGTAGGCTCTTGACCTTAGCCAGATACTTAGACATCCGCTCTTCTCTTGCTTGGAACTCCCCCCTTACTTGGTTAACGATGAGCATCGAGTCGCTGTAAACCTCGATGTCTTGCACTCCGAGTTTCCGGGCTAGTCCGAGCCCGGCAATTACGGCCTCATACTCCGCTTCATTATTGGACGCCTTGAACTCGAAGCGCAGTGCCTGGCTACTCTTGTACTCATCCGGACTTATCAAGACTAGACCTACCCCCGAGCCCCCGGCGCCGGACGACCCATCGACAAACAGTTTCCAAAACTCCCCGGCCGGGTCAGCGTCGGTCGGTTCCTCCCCTGCCGGGGTGTCAACAATCTTATCCGAGTACTCGGATGTGGGTACGGTAGTGGTGAACTCGGGCACAAAGTCGGCCAGGGCTTGCGCCTTGATCGCGGTTCTGGGGATATACTCGATGTCGAACTCTCCCAGTTCTACTGCCCATTTCGCGATTCTCCCAGACAACTCGGGGTTCTGTAGGACTTGGCGCAGCGGGTAGCTCGTCGGCACTCGGATTGGGTGACCCTGGAAGTATGGTCTTAACTTTCGGGCCGAGGATACCAGAGCCAGGGCCAACTTTTCCAACGGGGTGTATCTTTCCTCGGCTCCTTGGAAAGCCTTGCTACTGTAGTAGACGGGAAGCTGGATCTTGTCCTCTTCCCGGACCAGGACAGAGCTGACAGCCTTCTCCAAAACTGCGAGGTACGCGTAAAGGGTTTCCCCGGGTAGAGGCTTCGACAGCAGTGGTGGGCTCGCCAAGTATTCTTTTAGGCCCTCGAAGGCTCTCCCACACGCGTTGTCCCACTCAATGTTGCCTTTGCCTTTGAGCGCCTGGAAGAATGGGTGACACTTGTCCGTGGACCTGGACACGAAACGGGAGAGGGCGGCGACCATCCCGGTCAGTCTTTGTACTTCCTTCGTCGTCCGAGGAGCCTGGAGGTCTACGACGGCCTGTGCTTTTGCGGGGTTGACCTCAATCCCTCTGTGGTTTACCATGAAGCCAAGGAACTTCCTGGACTCCACACCAAATGCACACTTGGCGGGGTTGAGCTTCATCCTATATTGTCGTAAGATTTCGAAGCAGGCCCCGAGGTCCCGGATGTGGTCGGCTGCCCGCCGGCTCTTCACCAGCATATTATCCACGTATACCTCCATCGTCCTCCCAATCAGTAGGGCAAACATCTTGTTCATCAACCTCTGATAGATTGCTCCGGCATTTTTGAGGCCGAATGGCATGACTCGGTAGCAGTATAGTCCCTGGTCGATGGTGAAGGCTGTCTTCTCCTGGTCGGCTCGGCTCAGGGGTATCTGGTTGTACCCGGAGTACGCGTCCATGAAGCTCAGCAGCTCGTGGCCAGCGGTCGCGTCTACGAGCTGGTCTATCCGGGGAAGGGGGAAGCAATCCTTCGGGCACGTCTTGTTTAAGTCCGTGTAGTCGATGCATACACGCCACTTCCCCGTAGTCTTCTTGACCAGGACGACGTTGGCCAGCCACTCTGGATAGGTTACTTCTCGGATGAAGCCAGCAGCTAGCAGCTTCTTCACCTCCGCGTTGATGGCCTCGTACCTCTCAGGGTTGAAGGCTCTCCTCTTCTGGACCATAGGCCTATGCTTCGGGTTCACGTTCAGGTGGTGACTCATAACTGTTGGGTCAATCCCGGGCATGTCTTCGTGGGACCACGCGAAGACGTCCTTATGTTCCTGGAGGAATCGCTCCAACTCTTCCCGGCTGCTCGGACTAAGTATTGATCCGAGCATAACCTCCCTCTCGGGGTGCTCGGGGTCCAAGCGGAACGCGACAAGGTCCTCGACTGGGTGTGCTCGGATCTCCTCCTCCGGTATTCGGGGGTCAAGGTCACTCAGGCGCTTGAGCTCTTCGGCTGGGACTTGGGCCTCTTCCATCGTGAAGATGGCTGCCACGGTACTCGGAGTAGAGGCCCTGCGGCACACCCTGTTCACGGCCTCGACGTAGCACTTCCTCGCCCCTTCCTGGTTCCCGCGCAGCACGCCCACCCCCCTCGGGGTGGGGAACTTCATGGCTAGGTGGTAGGTGGAGACTACGGCTTTTAGGGCGTTGAGGGTAGGCCTGCCGAGGATGATGTTGTAGACGGACGGTCGGTCCACGACGATGAACTCCACCATCCGGGTAACCCTCTCTGAGCTGTCGCCGATGGTGACAGGGAGGCGGACTGTACCGGCTGCTCGGACACATTCCCCGGAGAACCCGTACAGCGGTGTCTGGGCGGGCGTCAGCGTGGCGCCGTCAATCCTCAGCTTAGAGAACGCGTCCATGAACATCACGTCCGCCGAGCTCCCATTGTCGATCAGGACCCAGCGTACTATGTTGTCGGCTACTCGGATTTCGCCAACGAGGGTGTCGTTGTGTGGATGTAGCAGCCGATCAGCTTCCTCGTCCGTGAAGGTTATTGGGGTGCTGTTTTGACGGCATATCTTCGCAATGTGCTCCGCCATATTGATGTGTTCCCCCCGGGCTACAAGCCTAGCCTCGCGGGCGTAGCTTCTCCTGCTACTGGCAGTGTCACCGGTGGCAGTACCGCCGAAGATGGTGTGAACAATGTGCTCCTGCTCGGGCTCGCCCGCTTGGTCACTAGGCCCAGGGTTTTGGTTGTCGGGTCGCGCCGCACGGTTCGCGGGCCTAGCAGGGGTAATCACCCTCTCAACGAACTCCCGAAGGTGTCCGTCCCGGATCAGCAACTCGATCTGCTCTCGGAGTTGTATGCAATCCTTCGTGTCATGCCCCACGTCCTTGTGGAAGTGGCAGTACTTGTTCTGGTTTCTCCTAGAACGGTCGGCCCGGATTGGCGGAGGGTCCCGGAGTAGCCCCCTCCCAGAGACCTGGTTTAGGACGTGGTCGAGCGTGGTGACCAGCGGCGTGTACTGGCGAAACCTCCCTACTGGTGTTCTCGGGCCCGAGGGGGCCTCGGGCCTCGAGTCCACGGCTACCGCCTTTCCTCTGTCTTGTCGGCTGTGGTCGGATTGGTTGCGCTCCGACTTCCTCCCGGGTAGTCGGGTCTGTTTTTGGGCAGCCAGCCCTCTTTTTCTCACGTACTCGTCCGCCTCGGCGTGCCTCCATGCTATCCCCCTCAGCAGAGCAAAGGTGGGGGGTCTATCGTAGGCGACCGTCCAGACGAGCCGGGTATCTTTGATGCCTTCCCGGAATGCCTCGATCAGGGTGTCATCGGGGAGACTCTCGACCTATATCAGCGCCTTATCGAAGCGTTCGAGGAAGCTTATGAGCGTCTCGGTCTCGCCCTGCTTGATGCCGAATAGATGGGAGGCGCCTAGCCTTCTGGTCTTCGAGCCGAGGAAGGCTTTTGCAAAGGAATCCGCCAACTGCTTGAAGCAGCTGATCGACCCTGGTACGAGCCTCCGATACCACTGCCTGGCGGCCCTGGTAAGCGTCAAGCAAAAGGACTTGCAAAGGGCGGCTTCGTTGGCGTTCTGGATAAGCATGTGGGCCTGGTAGTTCTCGAGGTGCTCATCCACGTCGGTTGTGCCATCGTAGGAAGTCACTGTCGGCATCTTGAACCTGTCCGGGTAGGGGGTTCTCATGATAGCCGAGGTGAAGGGAGGGTCTACGGCCCCGCCGGGCTCCAGCCCGTACTGCTGACCCACAAGCTGGTCGAGCTGTCGTTGAAGGTGGTCCAGCCGACTCTCGCCGCGGTTCTCCTCCTTAGCCGGCTTGTCGATTGATCGTTCTCGGCCCAACCGTCTGTAGATAGCCGGCCCTCCCAGCCTGTCGAAGACAGAGGTGCTCCCCCGCACGTTCACTGCGTCAACGTGGGGGTCTTCAGGGTAGCCCCTGTCGGCTTGGCCGTCGGGGCGGTCTCTCGGCTCGGCCTGATGCTCGGCTACGCCATGTGGCGCCGTGCGGGTGCGGCGGCTCCTGGATCGTACTCGGCTTGGCTCTGCTTCAGCCGGGTGTGGTCGCGTGGGGCTCTCGCGATGCGACCGGTGGCTCCTTCGATCTCCGGTGGGTGAGTGGTTTCGTGGCCGGCTCGCGGACCTGATAGGTCGAGTCGGCGTGGACTCGGCGGCCTCCGGCTCCTCCCTCGGTAGTTGGACGTTTCGTGACTCGCGGAGGGCCTCTATGAGGACTTGTACGGTTTGGGTCAGGGTCTGGACGTTCCCGGCCAGGATCTCCGTCTGTGTCGGCCCCCGCCGCCCTCGTGTTCCGCGCCCGCACGGGGGTCTCCGAGTGCTCTGCGAGCCGGTTGCGGCAGGGTTGTCTTCCTGGATTTCCTGTTCATTCCGTTCGTCCATCTCTCTGGTAACCGGGCGCTCGGGAAGCGCGAGTGGAAAGGGTGAGGTTGCTGGAAAGGCGCGGTGCCCTCCTTCTAGCGCCAAAATGTTGATGCCGAAAACAGCTCCGGCAGCAACACCCAATGTAGTCGGGTGGTCCGGTCAGTGTAGGCCAGTCGCTCCGCCGTCGATCACCTGCAAAAAGGAAGCACCTCGGAATGAGGGGGACACCGGTGTGGTGTCTGCCGTGGGCACTCCGATGCTTAAGTTAGTCGGGGAACCGACGAGTAAGGGGAGAGGCAGAGCTCTGGCAAGGCAGAAATGACCATACCTGATCTTGAGGGGGTTCCCTCTATTTATAGGCGTTTCTCGCGGGTCCGGGTGCTCGGGGCAACCTAGCCGGGTCTGCAGCCTAGGACGTCTGAGGGGCGCATAAGCCCCAGGTCCGCAGGAGCCAAGGGCCCAATGGGAGGGCGCCACGTGTCGTAGACCAGGTGTCAGGGGCGCCAGGCAGGCCTTAGGTCTGTGCCGGCAGGGGTAGCCCCTGTCAGGGTCCGAGGGCGGCGGCGGCGATTTGACGCGGCGCGGCGGTAGGGGGGCAGAGCCTGCCCTAGGCGGGTGCCGTGTCAGGGTCTGTCAGGTACGGGGCGGCGCAGGTGGGCCCAGGGTAGGCGACCAGGGGGTGCCTACCCGGGGTACCGTCCGTCCCGACCATGAGACATGTAGCCGGCCGTTCCCAGGGATTACTTGGCCGTATCCAGGGAGAAGAGTGGCCGAGCACATCTTCCTTTGGGCGGGTACATCGCCTTCTCGGCCGAGCACAGTAACAGAAGCGGGGATATTGCCGGCGGACGGCCAAAGGTGCTGGCGTGTAGTCGGAACAGATCCGTGTATCAACAATGTCCAAATGAGAGGAGAGCTTCATCCACTTTCTTAGAAAATGCAGTAAACGCTGGGAAAATTTAGGGAGTAGAAAATCTATGGTACTCATTATTTTTGAATTCTTCCAACTTTGAAAAGAAAATGGGAGGAAAATTTTTTGGAACTATTCTCCTTATATGGCAGTCTCCAAATTCATATTCTAGAAGTTTGAATCTGGAGGCTACCATTTGATGCTTGGAGTACGAACAAATAATTGTCTCCAACTCAGAACTGCATAAACTGATTTTGTGAACATATTTAGCTAAAATGAGCTCTGCAAAAAGACACTAATACCTTTCATACAAGAACTAATGATCAAATTCCAAGTGCTTTAACTTAGATCTTACCCAAAAAAAATTAAAAATTAAAAATAATTAAAAAAAAAACTGATATCGACAGAGTTATTGCAAAATCAAACTCGCCATTTATTTTATATACATAGAGTAAAATAAAATGAAAATAAAAATAAAAACAAAATTTTCTCATTGTTCATTTTAACTTGATATGACAGAACATATAAATCGTGTTAAGGACGGAAAAAATTAAATTAAATTAAAAAATTAAACCAAAAAAAAAAAAAAGGAGGAACAGATTGGGAAAAATCATGTTACCCCCCCCCCCCCCCCCCCCCCTCTTTTTTTTTGGCTGCACAAATATCTTAAAGTCGTATAAAAACATAAGATGATTCAGGCATTCCAATTAGGAATAAATGGGATTTTTGTTGTTATCTTTTCTTTTCTTTTTTTACATTAAAACTGCAGGAACCATCACGAGTTAAAATAAATAAATAAATAAATATAAAGATAAAGCAATCAGAAAAATCCCACTCCATAAAACAAAGGAAAAAGAGAGAAGGAAAAGAGAAGAAAAGAAAAGGCACATTAATGTCACTAGACAAAATTAAAGATAATATTTCAATCGAATAATCATTATAAATTATTGACCACTTTATTTTAAATCATAGAATTGTATTATTTTTCTAAAGACCTACTTTATCCGAAGAAGTTTGTTCAATAATTTGACTCTCATAGTAGCTCGTGTATCAATATCTAGTATATCAATTTCCCAATTATTCGTCATGTCCTTGAGTTGATTGTACATGTATTCCTATGTCCCCAAGCATCAATTCTCTTAAAAGAACACAAGTCAAACCTCCCTACATGAAATTTTTTAAAAAAATTTTGAAGTGAAGATTTTGACACAGCAGAGTGCTATATTTTTAAGGCTAGCAAAATGTAAAGTCAATCTATTTGGTTTGGATGACTGACATATTTAATATCTCTCCTTTTTCTTTTTCATTATTAAGTGTTTCTATTTGGTTTAAGCCTACAGTATTATATTCACTCTCACTCACGTACAGACTAGACATTGGGTAAATACGGACAAATTTTAATGAGAAATTCCAACATAAATATTAAATCTAAAATATATTAAAGGTCTAATATATAATGACATTAAAAAGAATAAAGAGTGTAGTTATAAATGTTCAAAGAGCAAAGAAATATTGATAATGTGAAAGAACAGTGAAAAACACAACCAAAAAAATAATAATAATAATAATAAAGTGGACATTAATTGATGAATGAGATCAACCAACAAGATGATGGTTCATGCCAGCCGCAAGCGGAATAACAGAAGATCTAGTAGAGAGCATACGAGATGATAACCAATAGAGAAAAAGATTTCATCCTTAAAATAATAATAATAATATTATTAATTAAAAGAGGGAGAGAGAGAGAGAGACTTCCAATGATCAAAAGTCATCGTCATGGTTTTGTTACCTAGCTATCTTTTCCTGCACTGTATAGCTATGTTCTTCAATTTCATTTTTTACTTTATGTTCCTTAATTACATTGAAACATTTTAAATCTCGATCTATGAAAAGAAAAATGCTTATGTCAAGTGTCGAAGAATAAACAAGAGGATGGAAAAAAAATTATTGGAGATATTTTAAAGTGGAAAATAAAATAATAGGTTGTTTGGTAGAGAGAAAATTAAGAAGAAAAGAAGTAGAATTGATGATATAAAATAACTAATTGCTTAGTATTACACCTCAAAAGTTCATAACTTTACAGTTTTGTAACTTAATCTTCAAAAGTTCATAACTTTACATATACAAGTTTAAATAAAATGATATTTTCTTTAAATTATATAGAATTTTAAAACGAATAAAACAAGCTTCATATTGATTTTTTTTTTCCCAAACGCATTTTAAGATTTTATATTTTTTAACTCCAGCAATTCAAACGTCTCATTAGATTCCTAATTTAATTTAAACCCAAATTTTACAATCCAAACCCATACATCAAACATGTGCTTTTTGAATCATTTGGAATTTCAACCCTATTTGATACATCTTATGCTACGTTTGGTGATTCAACTCAAACTTAAAATTTTCATATTAGTTTTTTTCTTTTTCTGAAAAGTCAACAAAAATTATAACTAATTTTTAAAAAGTCAATCAACTCCAACTTAAAAATTCCAACTTCAACCGTAACACCAAACGAAGACTTAGACTTTAAAAATCCAATTTCAATTGAGAATATTAAATGAATGAGTGTTCAAGCATCATCAAATTACAAAA
>JAFMPE010042213.1:0-30269 GCA_024759925.1 Ficus religiosa | reverse complement strand
AAAAAAAAAAAAATTTCCGCTGTGTTTTGCTAAGTATATATGTATGTATGTAAGGTAACGGCCTGTGCTAGGCGGGTCGTTACAGTGGCAGCTTGTGGCATATATAGCCAATTTACACCAATAGAGTTTGGCTCAAAAATTTGATTCACCAAATTCCTGTCTATCTTATTTTCCAACATTAAGTCGGCGTTTGTAGCACTAGAAATGTTTAAATGAAAATGAGTGTATGTTTGGAAATGTGTGTCTAGTTTAAACGAATTGAGGTCATTAAATAGTATAAAAACTTGAAATATGTTCGGAAAGAAAATAGTAAAATGATGAAATTGAAACTTGTTTTGTTTCTCTCATCATTTCATGTGATTTTTTTTTAAATAATAATAATAATCTTAGTTCGACTTCAAATAAGAAAGTTATAAACTTTTAGGCTTTGTTTGGTATATTAGTTTAACTCCAACTAAGTTGTACCTTTTTTTTGTTGGATTTTTATCTTTTTCTAAAAAATAAACAAAAATTATATTAGTTTTTAAAAATCAACTAATTCTAACTTAAAAATTTTAACTCCAATTAATAATCCAAACGGACGATTAAAGTTTGAATCCTTAAGAGAGATTTGTAAATATAAATAATGAAATTGATTACTTTTGAAGGAGGGAAAAATAATAATAATAAGGTATAGCAAATGCTTTGAAAACAAAAATGAAAACAAAAAATGGTGAGAATGATTTTTGTGAAGAAAACAAAAAATGATTAGTTTTCAAAAACATACCCAAACACAATTCTTATTTTTTTTTTTTTTTATACTCAAATCAAACTCTCTAAAAACATAACTAAACAAAATTTCAAAGACAATCTCAGTATCATTCTTAAGATATTCTTATTTTTGTTTTGATATCAAAAACAAAATCATTTTTAAAACAAATAAAAAGACAGCACCATTGTGCGATTTTTTCAAACGAACGGATATTCATGAATACCAATGTAATGAAAACAACTAGATAGTCCCCAAAAAAAAAAACAAAAAAACAAAAACAAAAACAAAAACAAAAAAACAAAAAACAAAAAACTCCTTGATAGTGCTTGCAGCTCAATCAGGCTATAGAGCAATTCTCTTCATTTTAAAATATAGGACTCGTAGAGGACATCCATCCATCCATCTCACTCAAACATTGAAATGTCTGTAGTGAATTAACCACTTAAATTTCGTTCATTTTGAATTTCGGTGGTTTGCTAATTACCAAAAAAAAACAAAAAAACAAAAAATGTCATAAATTCCTATTAAACTTTGTCACTAGTATCAATATGCCTTATAGACTATGAAATATACATATTGTGTTCCATGAACTTTAACATATATGTCAAGTCATACCCTCAATTAGTTGATGTTAGTTTTTCCATTATCTTTAATGTTAAAATGCCCCCTAAACTTTGTTTTTGTTTCAAAATACCCCTTGATCTTTGTATTTGTGTCAAAATGACCCTTGATCTTTATTATTTATGTCAAAGCACCCCCTGTTCTTAAAAATTTGTGTCAAAGTACCTCATCTATCTTATTTTATTTATCTAATATTGTATAGTTACCCAAATTTTTTAGAATAGGTAAAAAATTATTTTTTCTACTAAAAGAAAATGTATCTTTTTTGACCTACTTTTTTATTTTGCTTATTTTAATTCAAATTTATATTCATTTTGATTTTCTTAAACAAAAATAACTACACAACTTATGTTCATAATTTTATTGTCGTAATATTACAATTTTTAGTGAAATTATGATTGATAATATTATTCCAAAGTATGCAAACTAAGAGTTTTTAAATTAAAAAATATAACTAAAAATGGATATCAAAGTAAATTTACAATACTTAGTATCATTATATGTTTAAGCAAACACATAAATGAAATTCATTATAACTATGATTTCAAATTATGTAGGTGAAGTAAATAGTGTATTTGAAATCAAAATCCTGCGTTCAAGTCCTACCAACTGTGATTACTCATAAGTAAATTCATAACCCAAACAAACTTAAATTAAGATAAGTAAAAAAAAAAATGTGTTTAAAAAAGATGCATATCACTTTATTATAATAAAAATATATTTTTTTTACCTGTTCTAAAAAGTAAATAATTATTAAGTAATTATACAATATTAGATAATTAAAATATAAATGGGGTAGCTTGATATAAATATTAAAGATCAATGGATAGTTTGACACAAATATTATAGATTAGGGCGTACTTTGACACAAATACAAAGTTGAGGTGGCATTTTGACATTAAAGATAATGAAAAACCTAACGGCAACTTATTGATATGGTAACTTGACACATGTGCTAAATTTCAAGGGAGCACAATTGGTACATTTAATAGTTTAGAGGGCATACAAACACTTGTAACAAAGTGCAGGAGGAATTTATGGTATTAAAAAAATAATAAATAAAGCTCACAAAAGGAGAAAACAGGACGACAACCATAGAAGTGGTAGCATAGTGGCATGGACTCACTCAAAGACGAAGTCAGAAAATATTTTCAATGGGTATGCTATGTGAAAAATACAAGAGAATTTTTTACTCATTAAGATATAGTGATATATATTCTTTAAGTAAAATGGGTTATAAATCAAATTTATGTAAACTTTACGAAAATAAAATTCCAAAATTTGAGTGGTGGTACATATTCTCACTCACTTGATTGTGGGTTCAAGAATCATTAATGGACTTACTCTTAAGTGATTTGTAAGTTGTGAGGTCTAAAATTCGAATCTTATATAAAAAGCATTTGAAACTATTTCTAAACTACCGGCTCAATATACATTAATTATCTGTTTTTGAAGTTAAGATAACATGTTTCATCATGGACGTAACTATTTATGATTATATAAACATTTATCAGCATGTAATAGCTCCGGTCCTCACACACAAAGAGAATCATTATGTTGGTCATCCCATCACTTACCTTTTTTCTTTTAAAATATAAGGCAAATTGCTCCTATGGTCACTGAACTCTTGATGAAAGTGCCAATTGATCTCTCCTTTTTTTTTTTTTTAAATAATTATTAGAAGGTCCCCAAACTGCTAAAAATGGTGAAAAAGGGGTAAAACCCTAATGGTGGTTAAAGTTTGTAAAGAATAATACACGTGCCTCACGTGATGTATCAATTTCTATGAAATTTACAAAAATAACCCTATAAATTAAAACAAAACCAAAAATTCCAAATAATTCATCTCCTTCGTCGTTTGCCCATCTCAGAAACATATCTATGGTTCAAAGAACCTCTCAAACCATGCTTATTACAATTCACAAGATTCCACGTGCTCAATCAATACCAGAAAAAAAAAAAAACAAAAAACAAAAAACAAAAACAAAACAAAACAAAACAAAAACAAAATCCAAACCAGAAAAATCAAAATCAAGATTCCATCTCCATCAGAATCCCAGCCCTCGCCGTCCTTTCGCGAGCCCAGCCCCTCGTCTTTCTCAGATGACCATTGGAAGTCCCAGCCCCGTCGCGAACAAATCTCAGCGGCTCACGAATAGCACGAGCTCAACGGAATCGGTGCAGGCAGGCCAATCTGATCACTCCCCGGCCGTGGATCCATCGTCGATGAGCCCACCCTCCACCGTGAAGCCCATCCTCCACGAGCTCGACTGATCCGATGCAGCCAGGTCAATCTGATCACCCCCCGGCCTCAAACTCGCCGTCGATGAGCCCACCCTCCACGAGTTCGACGGATCCGGTGCAGCCAAGCCGATCTGATCACCTCTCGGCCGCAGACCCACCGTCGATGAGCCAATCTTCCACCGTGAAGCCCCATGTGTTCTCCGATGAACACAATTGCAGAGAGGGAGAGTAGGGGCAAGAGAGAGAGAGAGAGAGAGGAAGGAAGAGAATGATTTTGCCGTTTGCTTGTTTTATTATTATGTTTTTTCTTTAGGATCCATCTTGGTGAACGAGATTGAGTTGAAAATTTTAAGTTTCAACAAAAAATTTGTATTGATTTTTAGAAAAAAGACAAGAACTTTTTCAGAAAAGATAAAAAACTTTTTTAGAAAAAGATAAAAATTGATATAAAAATTTTAAGTTTGGAATGGTGAACTAAACGTCCCATTAATGTTGATTTAATAGTTTTTATTTACTTTAGTTTTTTTAATAATTAAAAAAAACCACATTTTTTACCAAAATGCCCTTTAATTGAAGGCATGTGCAACTCACATGAGTTAAAACTGTTATTTTTTCAATCACCGTTAGGGTTTTACCCCTTTTGCACATTTTTTAAGAATTTAAGGACCTTTTAATTAAAAAAAATTGAGGAGTTAATCAGCATCTTCATCAAGAGTTCATGGACCACAGGAGTAATATAATTTATCCTAAAATATATGTGGAAGGGAGGCGGTGGACGACAAATATCCGCTGACTAACGAATGTGGAAAGTAAAAAAGCTAGTGTAGACATTTAGCATATTGTTGAAGGCACTGAAAATGTAAAATGGGAATTTTGCCATAATTGCATTCGAAATTAAGCAATGCTTGCCGTGCCACCATTTTGCTCTTGTTCTATTGACGTCAAGGTTTACAAAGTCTACAGGGCTTAGTTGAGGAAAAAAAAAAAAAAAATCTTTTAGACTTTGATAGTGGGAATATGAAAGTGCGCATCCTCCATTAGGGTCAAACTCAAGCATAGCATATTTACTTTTTTTTTTTTTTTATAACAAAATCGTTGATTTTTTTTTCCCATCACAGGACTTGATTAAGACGTCCGCTTTCAAGTCAATTAACTTCATGATGATCTCCACTAATTCCATTGACCAAATCTTACTTTAATTCCTTTATCTTTAATTTTCAATTTAAAAAGGAGAATTAGTGGGTATATATTACACATATCGACGCTATTTTCTCAACTAGATAGTTTTGAGTTTAAGTAATCACCGTCACGGTGGTCATGAATAGTCCACTTCGATAGAGATCCATTCATATATCATGCAAGGGCTTTACTCTCCTGATTTTATCTGAATACGTTATCATCTACCTCTATAAGTCTCTTTTTTCATAAATTTAAAAAAAAAAAAAAAAAAAGAAGAAGGACACACATGTCTTGTTTTTACTTATATATTATGTCAAGAATAGACATCGAAGTTATAGCATTTCAATCCATTAATTAATTCTTGCGGGAGATCGATGAGTGATTTTTTTGTGAAATGTAAAATGAACCAAAGTATTAATTAATAGACGGTTCAAAAGCAATAATCATGTCACTCGTGAATGTTACTAAATAATTCAATCTAATTAAGTGACTCAAGTACATTTCTTGCTTTTGACATCAGATGGCTTCTTTTCGTCTAAAAGAACAAAGCATAATTGATTTAAGAGGAGCATGTTCTCTTATTAATTTAAAATCCTATTAGCAAAAGTGAAAGAGACATTTGGTACTCTATTATTTAATTAAGATTTTTAAGATATCTTGATGTTTGATCTATATACAAATTTGCTTATTTGTGTGAGTATTTATTTTCCTGAAACCACTATTAAATTCCATGGTATCCACATCAATACTTTTGATTATGGTAATTTATATTCTACAAATTAAACCTGTTTTGTTTAAATTTATGTTTCATGGGCATCGTTAGTACTTTAACTACAGAAGGCTCTCTAACGCTCAAGTCACGCAAATAAATTTAAAGAAAAAAGATAGCGAGATTTTGAAAGAGACTAAAGTATATCTCAAAATGTAGCCAACTGCTTTATTTTATAAATGGGCTGATTAATAAGAAGGATCACAAGGATTGATATCTGTGATTTTGAGATCATCATGAGATTTTCCTTTCCACGGAAAAAAAGGCCAAGTAAATTCTTTCTTGCTTCGTTTATCATACTTCAAAAAACCTTGATGTCTACACATGGAGGGTGCACATGTTTTAGTAAAACATTGATTATTTCTTGATCAAAACCCCATTTAGGGAGGCCACGATAGAGAAAGGTTACTCCAATCTCGAACCCTCGATCTTTATCTCGACAGGTGTCACAGTCTTTGATTTCATTTATCTCGACCTAGATCTCATCATGTCATTGCTTCAAGATCAGGGAGACACCAGTGAAATTGTCTACTAATGACTATATGATGCTTAAATCAGTAAGATAGTTTAATAGCACATCAAGAATAGTTGAGTAACGGTAATTTCCGTACTTTTGAGAGCTAATATTTACAAATGTACTGTAACTACAGATAGTGATAAGCTCCAATTTAATGAGCCGGTATGATCTTAAAGTTTTAACATAAAAAGCTTAGAGTGTGTTTGGTTGGTGGGGGAGATGAAGAGAGGAAGAGGGTGGACGGAGAGAGATGGAGGGAGAGTCCCGTTCCATTATTTGGTTAGAAGGAAACATGTAGAGAGACTCTTTCCCTCTAAGCCCATGATTTTGTGTTTTTTGTTTTTTTAATCACAAAAAGACAATATAGCAATTAAATATATGATTATTATCTATCATTTCAATTCTCCCTCTCTTTTAACAAACAATATTCAAGATTCCTGCAATCCTTTTTGTCATTCATATTCTTCATCCCTCTAACTCTCTCAATCATTTTTTCTCTTCATCTCTCCTACCAAACGACGAAAGTGGGAAACAATAAAAAACTCAGCAGCATGTATAAACTAAAAGCCCTTTGAATTATCCACACAAAAATATGAATGCTTATGCTTTTACCCAAACCCCACTATAGGGGATACATATAATTTTGCCGAGAAACTTCCCCCACAAAGGACAAGGACAAAACAAAAGGTGGGGGGCCTTTTCCACAAGAGGGAGAAGAGAGGAGTGGTCGCAGATGGCTCCAACCGACAAGTTGATGATGATATTAAATCCCCTTTGGTCTTTGAACATCATTTTTTTTTTTTTAATAGAAAACTCGATGATCATGACAATGATGTGGTGGCGTATTGACGCTTCAATTCTCACTTACTTCCCTTACTTTGGTTCTTTCCCACAAATGTTTTTGTTTGAATTCTACGCGTGTTTGTTGAAAATGATGTTTTGCTCCCCCTTTGTTTTCTTCAACTTTACGCCTCCTTTTGTTTTTGTTTTTGTTTTTTTTTTTTTCATTTTTTTTTAAGTAAACTGTTGGTTTGGTCACTAACTTTTTTATAACGTTATGAATTGATCTATAATCTTTTTTGTCGCTAAAAGGTTCTTAAATTCTTCAAAATATGTGAAATGGTCTATTTTGTTAACAAAAATTAAAAATTTAATTTAAAAAATATCATGTTAATCACACATGATTTATAATTTAACGTGAATTACCCAAAAAAAAGGAAAGTTACATGATTTAACTTAGATATGCCATACATATGATCTATTCCATCCAATTTTTTTACTCTTTTTTTTTTCCTTTTTTGTATTGGTTTTTGTATTGATCTACTTTAAACTTATTATAGAGTTACAATTTACACCTGAATTTTTATGTTTGACAATTTACACCATGAACTTATAAATCTATTATAATTTACACCTCATTGATGAACAATGTTGATTTTTTAATGAAAATTAATACATAACTTGCATTTAGATTGTTAATTAACAAAGATAAAAATCATTATTTATGTCATGAATTAACAAACCATGTACAAATCACATATCAATTTCCTTCAAAAAATTAAAATTGTTGTCAATGAGGTGCAAATTGCTACATATTTGTAAGTTCAAGGTTCAAATTGTCAAAATTAAAAATTCAATGTGCAAATTATAACTCTACGATAAATTTAGCGTGTACCGATGGAAATAGCCCTTTTTCTTTTTTTGGTTAAAAAGAACACTTTGCACCATTTTAAAGAGTTTAGTGATCTTTTAACCATTAAAAAAATGAGAATTAAATCGTAGTTTTATAAAAAAGTTAAGGGACCGAATGAGTAATTTATCACTTTTGTTTTTTTAAATTTTTCTGTAAATATATAAGCACTCATTTATTCAATTGATGATTTGGTGTCGACGAAGCACTTCTAGTCCAACACGCAATTGATGTCTCACTCGACAGCATCTTTAATAATGAAACAAATGATGAGGCACTGAAAAGTCGTTTCCGATAACCACCATCAATTTGCTCTTCTTGATTTTCAGCCAAAATATGCTCACCTATAAACAGCAATTAATAACTGCAATCCAATGATTGTTTCAATAAAAGCACTTCTATCCAAGACAAAAACAAAAACAAAAACAAAAACAAAGCAGAAAAGATTAGACTAGATTTGTCCGTACAATGTATAAATAGTAAATAATATATTTACCGGAGTTAAAATAAGTAAATAGCATATTTCAAATTTATAAAAAAATTGAAATAAAGTATTTATTTTCTAACAAATTTTATTTAGGTAATCGATGTATTTTTTCTTACTAATAAAAATATAATTAATTGTGTGTGTGTATGTATTATTTAGCTGTTTCGTTTTATTTTAGCTTCTGTACACATGTCAATGTACCTCTTTCTTCCCTTACACACATCATGAAAGTTTGGCTTTCAACATAATTGAAGTCTCGATGAAAACTCATTAAGCAAGACTTATAGAAATGTACTAAGGTAGATGAAAATATCGATATCTATGCTCATTTGGAAATTCAATATCGATATCTATGCATATTTGGAAATTCATTAAGAACTTCAAACAAAAATAGAAAAATGATTAATTCCATCAATAGGATTGGAGTATTTCTCTTATCTCTTATCTTTTACTTTTAATAAAGATGAAAGTCACCTTTTTCCTTGAGGAAAAGAGTTCCCTTTTTACATTTTAAAACTTGTCAAGTTTATTTGTCCTTGTATGCTTTTTTAACACTTTTTTGTTTTACTTTGTTCTACCTGAACTCTGGCATTTTAAATGTGTTTCACTTAAATTCATTCATTTTTCTTCTTTTCCTGATCAAATAAAGAATTTTTTTCCCCCCCAAATCTTTGCATGTCATTCGCGTGTGAAGATTGGAAATTCTTTTTTATTTATTATTTTTCTTTTCTAGAAATCTTATGTCTGAATATGCCTCGTTGAAATACCCGATTGAAACAACTTTCTCAAATGTCCCTTTAGAGGGATTTTTTTTTTTTCTCTCTAAAACGGTATTTATTCAAATGGGACCTTTATGAATAATCTTTTCTCCTAATTGTCCCAGTCAGATAATTTTTCCCGAACATGTCCTTATTTAAACATTTTTGCTTCTTGCAACCTCTCAAATAGTATCTTCCTATAACTAGATAACTCGTTGTCTAACCCCACTAAAATATTTTTTCCCCGTAAAATGTGTACAATTTTTTTTTTTTTTCTGTTTTTATGTACATATGACATAATAATTATTAAAAAAAATGAATTTTTAAGAAAATTTTGCAATCCACATAATAAAAATATGAATATGCACGTCACGTGCTTCCAACTAGCGAAGCAGTAAGGACTAAAAATACCCCCCAAGAATCCAGCAGAAAAAAAAAAAAAAAAAAAAAAAGGAGCAAAGGCAATAAGTTTTGTTAAATTACATTTTCAACCCCCCCTAATTTCTTATCCCCACTCTGTACATTTTTTGAACATAACCCACCACCCAGTATCCTACAACCCCCTCTCTCTTGTCTATACACCTCAAACACATTAAGTGGAAAAAAACGGGGAAAAAAATTATTCATCAGTAACCTCCATAAAACCAGCAAGCTATATCTAGAGACCGAAGAAATAACCATTTTAAAGTTGTTGAGGAGCTTTTTCCGCTAACCTAACAAATCTCCGCATGCTAAAAGAGAGGTCAGTTATGATTTGGTTTGTAGGGGACAAGGTTAGTCAAAGTTAGAACCACCCAAGAGCTTGGACTGCAACGCATGTTAGTCATGGCAAGCAAAAACCGGTCTCGCTCTCAACATATATCCAGACCAAGAATTGACAGAGCAGGTGGTTCACTGCAAACTACCAGACCTACCAGTTGCGGGTATCGGGGCAGATTGAGGGAACGCGTCATGGACCATGTTCTCAACAGCATTAGCTGATGATGCACCACCCTTTACCGTCTGCTCTAAAAGTTGAACCAGGGACATAAATATTTCCATCCTTGTAACATCCCGATTTGCCTGCATAAGAAACCACGTTAAAAGACCAGTAGAAAAATGGCATATACATAAGAATCTGTCAAGGATTATTACCTCTATCGCAAAACGAGCCCAAATCTTATCATTCCGAGCTTCCATGACTCCCTTTAAAATGGTCAAACCCATTCCTCTTATTAAGTCGGCTATTTCTAAGAAGAGACCTCGTTCTTCACAAAGCATCTGCATGGAGAGAAGACAAAAAATGTGGAAATAAGAACACAATGAAGTGATAAATTTATGCTCTCTAGATCCAAACACCGAAATTATGATATTCAACAAAATGAAAGCACCTCCACAAGCATCTGACGAGGGGAGTTCAAATCCTCAACAATGATAGGGCAGACCATAGATTGTGAGCCAACTTCGAAAGCCCATGTTGCCCCTCCCTCAAAGTCGTCTTTTAAGAGCAGTCCACCCTCTTTGTTAATAATCTGCATAAACAGGAAGATTATTATACGTTTGAAAGAACTTCCTCTATTGTAGCTCAACACATAAAACGGAAACCATCATACCACGATATCAAAAGTGTTACGTTCACTTCTAACATTTAATTCTTCTCATTCTCTCTTTTTTCTCTTTTTTTTTTTTTTTTTTTTCCTTTTTTTTTTCTGAGAAGTAAGAAAAAAAAAGTCAAAATAAAAAATAATTTGCCTTTGCTTTGGGTTGCCTCGACTATTTATACCAATTCTGACGCAAGTGAACAAAAATCATCAAATTATTAAAAATAAAGATAAAAAACAGGTTCAAACAATCAAACAAACAAACAAAATGAACTATGTCAAGAACTTATATACCTTGGACTCTCCTGTCTGTTTTAGCTTGTCGGCATGCTTTGTCACACTTTGCAGGAAAAGCATATGCTTGATAGTCCGTTCAAGCAATGCATCAATGCTACACTGCAAAATTATATTACAGATGAAAAACTAGTATCAATATCCAAACACACTAATTCTAAACGACCAACACACTGAAACTATAGAGTGGAGAAGAAAAGGTATTACTTTTGCCCCATTTGGTACAATCTCTCGTAGCTCCTTTACACGATCTTGGATCATCTGGCGATCTTTTGGCCTGGGTCTAGGATTCTCTCCTGGTTTAAGCCTTTTGCGGTTTGATTTTCCAACTTCATCAGGCCTCTTAGAATATGCAGTTGAAACGCTATTATCCTGCTTCACACAATTGCCTTGCTCTACCCAAGAACTGATTTGAGATCCGTAAATGGAAGTAGTCTGGGAACAGTTTCCTGCGTCATCCCTGCTACAGCCAGATTTAAATGAACTCGTTTTTACCATCCCTGCTTTTTCCAAAAGCTCAGGCAGCTGAAATTTCTCCCCTTGCACATGATTTGGCAAACTAACACATCCATATGCTGGTGAACTGCTAGGCACAAAAGAGTTACTGATCTTTGTTAATGTTGTTCTGCAAGATATATTATCTTCCGTGCTCTGCTTGGCAGCAAAGTGTGCCTTAGATACCACGGCATCTAAAAGATGGTCTGTGTCCAGCGCTGAGAAGATACCACTGTCTGATATTCCTTCTTTTGATGAATATAAACTAGAATCCATATCCTTCATACTTGTAAACGTTGAAGTATTCTCATGCGTACCTTCTGCACTTTCATCTAGCCATTGGCCATTAAGAAGTTTATTCTTAAACTCCGTCCCCAAAACAGCAAACAAGTCATCCCCTGATGAAGATAGTGCACATTGATCTTCAAGTTTAGCACTCGTCGATCCTGAACACCAAGTTTTATCATCAAGATTTTGGCAGTCAAGAACAAAATCAGGGATATGGTCACTCAAAGACATATGCCCATCTGCATGGAACAATGGGAAATTAAGGGCTTGAAACAGTTCATTATCTGTCCTTTGCTCAGTTGGAATAAACCCGTTTCGAGTAACCTTCACATCTTTGGAAACTTGTCCAACATCAAAAGCTTCCGAGATCATGGGACCAACTAACTGACCTGCCACACAAGAAAAAGAAACATCCTCAGTTTTTAATTTTTCAGCCTTTCGAAGCTCAATCCCATCCAGAGGAACGCCAGAAAGATTAACATCAGCTGCCATTCGTGCACTGGAACGAGAGCAAGGAACTGAAACTGGCCCTGAGTAACTCTTTATTCTACCACTTATTTTTTTTCCTTCAAGCACTGGAATGCTAAAAATATTCACGTTGTCATCAATAAGTAGGTTTCCACTTGTTTTCAGCTCAGATGGGCTCTTTGATACACTGCCATTGTCAACAGATTGATTACGGATGCTCGCATGAGACAAGATCATTTGTTCCTGTGACAGGCCGCCCAGACTTGGACCAGATTGACTAAAACCAAATTGTTTACTAAGTCTAGACCTTGCAGGACCCTGGCGGTTGAGGCATGCATTGGAACTTGAAGGGATCACTTCAACTCCCACAACTCCACTGTTTATCTGGCTACCAAAGGGAGAGTTTAGCTTCATCCCAGCAGAAAAGTTAGCTTGGCAAGGACTATCATGGGATTGAGGCAACGAGTTTGCAGTAGCAGCAGTTTCATGCGGCAAAGCGTCGTGATTATTCTTAACCTCTTTTGAAAGAGAATTAGATAGTTGTACAAGAGTTGAAGCTTGGGAGTAGTGTTGTGGGTTGTAGTAAGCAGAAGAGTTTTCGATCGGAACCCCAATTTTCTCAACAACGTCCTTCATCACATAGTTATCAGATAAAAGAGCATCCGGAACACATCCCAGTTGCAGGATCAAACTCTTCACATCATTTATAAATCCTAAGTCCTCCATAATCTGAAGAAGCAACAATCAACTCATTAACCAAATTGCATTACCGATGAAAAAGTGAAAAAGAAATATAACGAACTCATTAATCAAGTTGCAACCAATTAAAGGATACTAATAGTAAACTTATTTAAATCTAAAGAAAAAGAAAGCATGTATCGTCATAACAATAATAAGTAATAAAGGACGGGCATGCCAATTTTCATGCACAACAATTATAGATAAATGTGTTTCTATTAGCGTACATCTTGAAACTAGTAGTGACGTTGCTTGCAACACCAAAATTGTGGAACCAATGATAAATTCAAGTGAATGACTCAATCATTTCCACAAGAGTTACCAAATATGAAAATGACTAACCCGATGATTTAAGATAAAGACACATTTCAAAAGGGGAATAGACAAATCAAGGGCCCCACTTTAAAAAATTACCAAGACCCATGAACAAGAGGTATACTTCTACAATCAGCAAAACAAAAGGCTGACTAACTAAAAAAATTGACGGATCAAAATGAATACAATTTTCTAAAGACTGAATAAGAAACTAGCAAATAGCTACTAGAATCAAATAGAGTAGAGAACTTATATGCAGTCACAAATTTGTCGTTGATAGCTTGATAGTATATTGATCTCACTATTTCACCAAACGTAAATTAAACTAATACTGAGTGTCACATCAATTGCAAGTGCATTGGAAGGAACAGACTATTAAAGGACTTACAGCCACAGAAGAACCCAGTTGAACAACACCATGGGGAAGAACAGGAATAACAGCAACTGTCTGCATATCAACCGAAAGAAATGTAACAAAAACAAGCAAGAAACATATTAGAAAAAATTAGTGGATAACACAGAAACATAGCATACCCGCATGCCAGCTGAAAATTGGTGATGCATCTCATTTAGGACCTGAAAGAATCCAGAAAAACTATGTTATATATAACGTTTAAATGTAATGCCCAATTCCTATTGTGTATTTAAGCATTTCATGCATTCTAAAGAAAAAAAAATTCAAAAAAAAAAAAAATCCAAAGCATCTAATTGTTTTCTCAAAAGCTAAAAGTTATATGATTACATAGAGTACATAACCAAGCCCTTTCATCCGTCCCTTTAATTAGTACGTCTTTTCTCATTCAAGCTTATAGACCATATTGAATAAAGACTCGACAAAATGAACAAAACCAACGGCATTACAGATTTACTAAAAATTGAAACATCGAACATCATAAGCCCTTAATAGCAAATGAACTTTCTTGGAATTAGCATTTTAAACTATACCTCCGGTGGATGGACACATTTTGTATAACTGTTGGAAAGAATCCATTGATGGTTTCCAGTAAATGCAGCTCGCCCAACCATTCTGAAAACCGTTAAAAAACACCAGTTAAAGATGCAAGGAAATGACATCTAAACAAAGCAGAATAATTAGGAGATGGTAAAAATTCATACCCTTCCCCAACTATATTAAACTGATTATTAATTATCATTTTGCTAATCAGCGTTGAGACTCTATCTCCCACTTGACGTCCAAGCCGAGAGGAGCAGGTTTCAGAGGAAATCCATAATCTTTCCCACTCTCCAAACGGTATTTCGGTACTTCCAGCTCCAGAAATGTGTGTTGGCAGAGAAGATTTTGAGGGTTCATAGTGACATTCTTCCCAAATCAACAGCCTGCCCAACAAGTCAAATTCTTTAAACTCAGAACGGCCCATCTCGAGCTTTAAAATAAGCATTTTAACTCAACTAAAATAAGTTCAAGAAGACTTAATTTTTCCTTAATTTTAAGATGATGTTGTTAAACAGAATTTCTTAAAAGACAAACAGCGAATGACAAAAAAAGAAATGGTTTGTTCAGCAAAGCAACCTCTAGCGGAGAAGTTTTTAACTTTTTCTCACACTGGGAACATGAAAGCAAAACTGAGTAGTATCCAAACAAAACTAATATAAGCATACTTTTTTACTGAGAATTTCAAAGACAAAATAGAACAAACCAAAACATAACATTCCAAAAGTTGGGAGAAATAAGAAATCAGATTTGCCAAACAAATTCGAGAAAACGGTAATAAGAAATCAGATTTAGGACCACATGGATATCACAATCTCTAGTCATCAAAAACGGATATATATATATATATATTGTTAATCCTATAAAAATATATTCAACAGATCCACCTTGTTTGGCCGTCGAGAAAACATCGGAAAAAGTAGACAAACATGAACAGACTCTAAATCGTCAATATTTTTCAGCGGCGGAACCTGAGAAAGCTGAAAGTTGCTTCTCATTCTCCTTTTGGCACCAAAAAAAAAAAAGGAAGAAGAAATTCAAAAAAAAAAAGGAAAAAAAAAGGGTTCCAGCCGAATGTTGACTAATTTTCCGCTGTGGGAGGAGAGAGAAACTTACTTAGGGTTTTGGCAGCCGATCTTCCAGAAAACAGCATAAGACCACTGATTCGAACCGCAGAGAGTCTTGAGCGCCTCCTTCAGAAGATACCCCATGGCTTCGAAGCTCAAAACGCAGAAAGGGAGCTAGAGAGAGAAACTGAGAGCAAGAATCGAAGAAGAAGAGAAAATAAGGAGTAAGACAGCTGCAAAAAGGAGCTCACTGCCGGAGACCACCGGACATTGATCGGCGAGTAATAGAAGAACTCTCTCTCTCTCTCTCTCTCAAAGTACTAACTTCCACGACACGATCCTCTCCCCGCCTGCTTCGTTCTCAGACCGCCGCTTCTCTTTCTCTCCGGATCCAAGTTCACAACGATGGACACCGATATCCGGCAAGCCATAAGCTCAAGCTCGCCAAGTAAAGAACGCGAAAACAAGGACGAGAAAAAAAAAAAAAAAAAAAAGGGAAAAAATTCCTTAGCTTGAAAATCCTACACTATTCCACAAGCTTCGAGCTTGAATAAGGTCATGATTTGCGCCATTTTCGGGCTCGAAAAGCTCGTTTCACGTTCAAAATGGCGAGAAATTCAGGGGAAAGGGGAAAGGGATGAGGTGAAACGCAGTGGGGTGAATTCAAGCGATTGATTCGATTCCTTGCTCTTCACCGTGTGGGACACCGTGTCGTGTCGTGTCGTTTGGTTGCTCTGTGTCTCTCTGCGGTGAGGTCGTCTTCAAGCTCTGGCAACGACGCTGAAGCTGGTTCTGCTCTTTCTGGGTTTCTGGTGTTTCTGGTTCTCAGGGCTTCTCAGAGGACTCACTGATAGCTGCGGAAATTCTCTCTGTTTCTCTCTCTTGTTTCTCTCTCTTTTTTTACCTTTTTTTTTTTTTTCCCCCCCTGTGTGTGTGTCTGTGAAGTCTGAAAGAGTGTTGAAGTGTGCTAAAGTGCGCCATTATAAGGTACACGCAGGGGGGCTGGGAAAAAGGGCCTGAAGTTAAAAGGAAATTACGAGGGGTGCCACTGGGGGTGATAGTTTTTGTCGGCTTGTTGGAGGTGTGTCTGAGTCAGATGAGTTGAGAGAGAGAGAGAGGACAGACTGAAAAATGGAAAATGGGAAAATGGAAAATGGGGGTAAGGCCTCTTTTTGGGTCTGAACAGAGGTTAGTGCGGGTTGCTGTCGTTATGACGTCATAAAAATGACGGGGGAGATTACCCTTGCTTTCTGGGTTTATTTACAGGAGTGGCAGACTTTTTTTTTTTTTTTTCAAACGTATATTATATATATATATATATATATATACATTATCACATTTTTTACGAGACAGATAACCCATAAATACCTTTAATAAAAAGAACAAAATAGACTCTACTAAATTATAATTTTTAGATAATTAATATATATGTTCATTTGTACATATTTATTTTGTGTTTTTTGTTTTGATTGCGTATATTAAAAAAAATTTTAAAACGTGAGTGATATTATAAATCACATTAAACATATGTTTGGAGCTAGGCCTGGCAATTCGTGTTAAACGTGTTAATCGTGTTAGCCCATTTCTGGTCCATTTATTTTCGTGTTAAACGTGTCAACCCAATTTCGACCCAATTATTAAACGTGCGGTTCAAACCCATTTATTACGTGTCGTTCTCATGTCGTGTCTGAAATGCCGGCCTTGTTATAAAAGAGCTTTAGAATAGTTTGAAAATTCTAACATAAACGTGTTAAACGTGTTAACCGTGTTAGCTCATTTCCGGCTCATTTATTTTCGCGTTAAACGTGTCGACCCAATTATTAAACGTGTGGTTCAAACCCATTTATTACGTGTCGTTCTCGTGTCGTGTCACCGTGTCGTGTCCGAAATTGCCGGTCCTAATTGGAGATCAAATCCAAATCCTATTTTTACAATTCATTTTTTGTCTTTTTCTTATAACTTTAATATTCATACAGTTTTATAACTCAAACTTTAAAAGTTCATAACTTTACATAGACAAGTTCAAATAAGATGATTTTTTTTTAATTGTATAAAATTTTGAGACAAACGAAATAAGTTCCATACTGATTTTTTTTTCTTGAGTACATCTCAAGTTTTTACATTTTTTAACTTAAACAATTCATACATTTCGATAAACGTATAATTAATCCAAAATTAAATTGTACAATCCAAACATTACAACTAAAAGCATGTTAATGCTCCATTTGGTAGAGTGGAAAAGAAGAAGGAAAGAAAATAAATAAAGGATTTTATGATAGAAAATGATAATTATGAGTGTTTAGTAGGAGGGAAATTTGGATGAAATAATAAACTGAATGGAATAATTTGAAGGCGGAGCACACAAAAATATGTCTTCCCAATATGGAAGGATTTTGTGATGAAAACTTTAAGAACAATAAAGAGTTTTGCATTTACACCATTACCCTTGTTATCCATCAAAATTCTAATCAAAAACAAATTATGATTGATAATGTATGGGTATACTAATAATTGTAGTAATAGTAATTTTTCCATCATTTGATTTTACTTCCAATACCAAACAAGAAAAAGTGAAATGATTTTATTTCTACCTTCTTATACCAAACAACCTAAGGAAAAATCAAAATTCTTTCTTTCCTTATAATTTTCTTTCCATCATAATTTTCTATTCCCTCCTATTTTCTTTCCTTCATACCAAACAGAGCATAAATACAAAGGTGTGTCGCACTGATAAGCCTCATATTATGAGATCCACTCTATATTAGTGAGTGGTGCTTAATATCACTAATGTTTCTTAATATTGATTAAAAAAAATATATGGTAGTCACTTTTGCAAGCCCTACATCAGCAGGGCTTGAGGATTTTGAATAACATATAAGTGCTCACAAGTTCTATTTTTATCAGTAATTGTCTAAAAGTTGTAATTTAATGGGGTCTAATTATGAATCCACTTGATTCCTCCTCCTGAAGGCCCTTGTGGTCGATCTGTTTCATGAGAAATGGTGTGTGCTTGCTTGTGTATACCAAAAATATTTATCTTGTATTGTATTCAAATGTAATATAAAAAATATAATATGCTTTTGAATATCTAGTTTATACTTTGTATTCAAATCTAGCATATGTTTGAATGTTAAAAAAAAAAAAAAAACATTTGAATAGTCATTCTAATGTGTATTTTGTGACAAAGAGTATGTGATGTGATTAATAAAATAGAAAAAAAAAAAAAAGTGAATGGATGAATGGTAAAATAAGTTGGTGTACTGTTCTCATATATTTGTAATGGAATAAAATAAATGAGATACCTAAATACATATTACATTGCATTGAGATAATATATACAACAAATGATCTCTTCAAATGCATCATTAGGTATTTTCCCTTTTACCAGAAAAAAAAAAATTAAGAGAGTAGTTGCAGGCATGGTAATACTACACTCAGCTCAACTAAGAGGTGAAGGTTCGAATTTTTCATCTCAAAATTCAAAAAAAAAAAAATTAAAAAGAAAGAAGTAAGTAACATTTTTAGACAAACTAGTTAAATACGTGCGCTTCCCATGCGTGAGCAATTCATGCAATTTAAGAGATTGCAAACGTTACATTCATAATTAAACTGACTATTTTAGAGTCTTATATATATATATATATAAATGAACAAATAAAGGTGAATTTTTCAAAATAATTTTTTTCAAAAAGCAAACACTAAAAATTTAACAACTTAAAAAATTACTCACACAAATTTCAAGATTTTCTCATCTTTGTTATAAAAGCAACCATTTTGATAAAATTACTTAGTTGTTAATGTAAATAAAGTTTGCATCATCTCTACATAGTAGTGTAGTAGAACAAATTGTTAATTTTATGTTTGTCGGAAACAAAATTCTCAAAACAAGAAACAATAAAATTTTGTTTTTCAAAAATAGACTCGTGATCCAAATAGTATATACATATACAAATAAAGTCATAATCACGTGCTTCGTACGTGTGAAGCGCATACATATTAAAATTATTGATCTTATAAACATAAATGACTCCTCCACTTGTCTTTGCAATTCGGCTTGTTGACTTAGATTGAGTCTATAAGCGGCCTTATTGGGAAGTGATGACTTCGGAATAAGATATATCCGGTGTTGTATTCCTCTCATGGGTGGTAACCCACTTGGCATCTCCTCCAAAATGAGATCTTAATACTCCTTCAAAATTGGCTTAATCAACTCAGGAGGTTTATAGCTTTTCACTTGTAACTTTCTCTTTTTTGCTAGAACTCTAACTCTTTTTTTTTTTTTTTTTTTTTGTATTCCTTTGAGCAAGTGACACACATATAATCTCTAATGGAATCATAATTGGACTCAATTAAGTTAAAACTTTCAGATAATTATTGAATTAAATAGAACTTGTGACACTTATAAATAACTTAGCATCTCACTACTCGCCGATGTGGGGCTTGCTAGAACTCCAACTTATAATTTATAATTTTTTTGGTTAAAAAAAAAAAGAGGGCTTGTTAGAACTGCAACTTATAATTAATAATTTTTTTAGTTAAAAAAAAAAAAAAGAATCGGCTGTAAACTTACGTCATTGTCCCAATAATTAATGGGTAAATATCTCAATTTATCCACAAGATAAATTAACTAATGATTAGGAAAATTTTTATAGTTGTAAAATTATAAGAAGTATTTTATGGATAGTATTGGTTTTTATTTTTTTTCCTTTAATGTTACTTTTATACACATATAGTGACCACAAATAATTACAATAATCATTATATGCATTTGTAGAATGCATTAAAAAGGCTGTTGTGACTATTATAATTACTAAAATAATCTGACAGAATAGTAACATGAAGAAAAATTGAAATAAATACTATTTTTTGAGAAATATATATATTTTTTTGTTAGTGCAATAAAAACACATTAACCCCTGAAAAAAGATCACAACAACAAGAACAGCGACATTAAAAGAAGAATAATATGATGGAACAGTAATTACTAAAATAATTACTATTGTAGATATTATAATTACTGAAATAATCCGACAGAACAGTTACATAAAAGAAGAAAAATAGAAATAGGTATTTTTTTGGGTAAATTTTTTTGTTAGTGCAATAAAAACACATTAACCCCTGAAAAAAGATCACAACAACAAGAACAGCGACATTAAAAGAAGAATAATATGATGGAACAGTAATTACTAAAATAATTACTATTGTAGATATTATAATTACTGAAATAATCCGACAGAACAGTTACATAAAAGAAGAAAAATAGAAATAGTTATTTTTTTGGGTAAATTTTTTTGTTAGTGTTATAAAAACACATTAACCCTTGAAAAAAGAAAAATAAGAAGAAATAAAAAAGGTCGGAAGAGCCAAGGATGCAACTACCATATATATATATATATAAGTATTTTTTTTGCTTGAAACTTTTATAAGTTTTAGGACTGACATTAAAAGATAATTAATAATCTAATAGTGTCTTGCAAAGTCACCTTGTTTATTTATTTTATATTTCTTTTTCACAATAACTCAATAACTAAATTTGTCTCAATGTCATATTATTATCACTGAACTATCTAAAAATTAAATATTTTACAAATGTATAATTGGATGAAAATCAAGTCAAGTTATTTACTATTATTATTATTTTGAAAAAAAAAAAAAACTAATTACCTAAAGATTCACTGATTAAAAACATCGGCAAAGCTAAAGCATGAGGAAAAAAAATTTTAAATTTGTAGGATAAAAAATTGAAAATATCGGTACTTATAAGAATGGTCAAAAAGAGTATTTAGATTTGGGATTTATAGTACCTTTTATATCATACAACAGGCAGAGATGGAGCCACCCATGACCATTTGGGATGACCTCAGTGAACTTAAAAAAAAAAAAAAATTACTTTTAAAAACTTTACCATATAAAAAATTGATCATCCTCGTACAAGCACCCTAAAAATTTTATCTTTTAGTATACATCCGCACTGAAGTAATATGCTTATTTTGTCACTGGTAAAAAGGATATTGCACTAATTGGCTTGAGTCAAGCGTAATTTAAATGTAATATGAACTCATACTTCTTTTATATGAGTTTTGAACTTTCAACCTCAAGAAGTTCAATAAGGAAGGTCAGTTTTGAATGAGTGTAGCAAATTGTCCCTAAAGCTGATTGGAGAGATCACATAATTTTGCTTAATCTAATCTTGATTTGACCAGCTTTTAATTAAAGTTTTTTCAGCATTATACATAATTACTTGTATAAATATGGGTTATATTAGACAAGGGCGGAGGTCAACTTTCATTGAACTTGCCATTATCTCCTCATTTAGCTTTATACCCCTAAGATTACTCCAAAGGTCACTTGGTATTCCTCTTAGCCATAGCTCCATGTTTAATTATTTTTGCGTGGGATTTGTTTTTCACCCCCCCCCCCCCCCCCCCCCCCCTTCTTCAATCCTTTTTTTGGCCGCTCCTGTTGAAAATAACTATTTCTAATTTTTTTTTTCTTTCTATTAACCTTTTAAAAAGGATTAATTGCAAAAATTCTCCCTAAATTATAGCTCTTATAACAATTTACTCAATGAATTTCAAAACATAATATCCGTTCCCCATCCAACTTTGAAACCTTAACAAATATTCTCCTTCCGTTAGTTTTTGGATGGAAAATGCCACATGTGAACATTTAGATGGAGAAAGTTAACTGAATAATTTTAAATGACAAATTTACCCTTACAATGAGAATGAAAAAATTTTTAAAATAAGTTCAAATTTAGTTGTTAAAAGAAAAGTATGATACTAATAAAATAAATTTTCTTTTATTGACTTCTTCATCTCTCTCTCTTTCTCTTTTGTAAATAATAATAATAATAATAACAAAGAAAAAAGGAATATAAAAAGCTATCAACTTCTTTTCGAAAAAAAAAAAAATTTATCATGCCCTTTCTTCAATCTCGCTCTACTCTCCACAGTAATCACTCTACTTTTTTGTGTCGAACAAATCAGGAAAAAAACAAAAAACAAAAAACAAACAACAACAACAACAACAGCAAACTCATGCATTTGGTTTCTTTTTTTGTTTTTGTTTTTGTTTTTATTTAATGCCCTTGATTTGTTGGCATGTGTATGTCACATGAGTGTTTTCATCTAAAAACTAACTATACGGAGCAAAATTATTATGATTTCAAAATTGACGGGAACATATATTGAAATTTGAAAATTCAAGGGATAAAATGTTGCAAAGGCAATTATTCAGGAGAATTTTTGTAATTAATCTAAAAAAGTTTATTATTCTTCAAAAATCAACGACACAAAAGTCTCATGGATTTTCCAAGGAAATCCCTTTTTCAATCCCAGCATTAGCCCCTTTTTAGAGAGAGAGAGAGAGAGAGAGAGAGAGAGAGAGAGTTAGAAAATTTTAATTGATTGTCTACCTAATATTAAAGTGGAGATAGTCAAATTGATGGTTGTGATTTAGAACCCATTACAAAAATCACAAATTCAGAATCATTGTATCGGGATCTCTCCATTTTCGGTGTAGAATGGAACAGTGTTTTCAATTAATTAACTTTGGTACTTTTGCATTAATTGTTAGCAGTGCATCTTTAATTTAACATTTTTCTTTTTTCAATTTGCATGTTCTTTAATAATGGAATAATGTAACTGGTTTTGACAACTGAGTTCTTAGAATTGTGTTTTGACAATAAATTTCCCCAAATTATGGTAATTATTTATCTAAAGCCAAAAGTTTAGGTAATCAAAGTATTTAATGCTCATAATTTATCGGGCAAAAAAATGCATAGCATTTTATGCTTAATTTGTATTATCCATTTTTGTTGGCTTCTACCATTAGGCTCGTGTGGCCTTCGCATTGATTTGTCGTTCGGAACGCATATATGAGGGAAAAAGTTGACTAAACACGCTCACTGTCTTCTTCTTCTTCTTCTTCTTCTTCTTCTTTATTTATTTATTATTATTATTTATAAAGGAAATTGTATTAAACTAAACAAAACATATAAAACATCAACGGGAATGATCACTTGATAAATGAGACAAAATTATTAACTAAGATCAAATCCATCAATAAAATCAAATAAAACTTAGCGAGAAAGAAATATACAGAGACCCAACAACGAGAAAATTCTTTGGCACGCCAATAATTAAGCATGCATAAGGCTTATTTTGACAAAACCTCTACAGTTGATTGAATCATCAAATTATTGATAGCCAGTAATCTATAGCACTGAAACGAACCACCACACTGTATAGGAAAAAAATTAGCGGTACTCTGACATGGACACCATCAATAAACAACTCGAATGGATTGGACACAAAAACAAAATTGAAAGGTGGGGAAACAACATCATTTATGACGAAGAAAAACGAAAACAAATCAACAATAAACAATACATACATGATGGAATTATCATCGCCTTTACTAAAAACAAATAACTACATACCAAAAGGAGACACAATCCCAACAAGATCGTTAGATCAATGGCACATATCTGACCAACGACCTAAATAAGCGATTGCAAATTGGCTTGAGTAGAACTCATCCTCAAAAACTAGCTCGAAGAGGGAGGGAGCTAATTCCACATTTAAAAACCATAATAGCTTCATAACTTAGCAACGTGGGACAAACATACAATCTAACGCCTTCTCTTATACTTTTCAAGGCCAAAGTCTAAACACACTATCGTCTGCAAAATTTGGCTCTGATACCATGTTAAATGAGTTTAGGTATGCCTCATCTCCAAAAACTAGCTCAAAAAAGATGGAGCCATTTCACATTTAAATGCTACGTCAGCCCCATAACTTAGCGATGTGAGCCAAACATACAATCTAATAGTAACACTATAATGATATATAACCATTGCCATGAATACGCCATCACGTTGTCATGGAAGAGCCACCTTCCATCATCGGCAAACATCGAGCGAAGCAAGCATCCCTCCCATGACATAACGGGACTCGACTCCAAGGCTCATATCCACTACATCTGCCCTAGGTTATGCACTTGTGAGTACCGCCGTGACACAAAATCCAAGGACAGACACCTAGCCACACACTGTGGCCACTGTCCACCCACTCCAGTCAACCACGAAATCTTACTCGCTGCCTAGGCCTTCATTGAGCAGCCAAAGGTTGCTCCTCTAGAGCCAGGAGTCCAGATGCCAGTCAAGGACGGTGCCGGACTCCGGCCCAAAGAGAGAAGACAAGCAAATGACCCCTTTTTTAAATTTTGGAAGGTGCTGTGGTAGGTTTAAAATTTTACATTATTGACAGAGTTCATTTTAAAACGTATTTTTAATCAGTTTCAATAATTAAAAACTTACACTAACTGTACAAGCCCCTGTATATGGAAAAACACTATTCTATTTCATTTTTTTGAAAGACTATTTTTATTCCATTTAAACGCTTTAGTTAATGTTCGGAATATTACTAATTACATACACAGTTTTAGATCAAGATTACATGCATGCGGGGATGAATAAAACTACTCACTGGTAAGTACTTTAAATTTTGATTGATCATGTCACAAGTGCATTGCCCCACTAGAACTCACTTAACGAATGAGAGAGATGTTTGGGTAGAAACTCTCAAGTTTAAAATTTGATATTTTAATATATATATATATATATTATGAATGGGAGTCATTGACTTTATACTGTTAAATGACAAGTACATTTTTTCCCTAATTATCAATCAGCAAGATGTTTATTCATTAAAAATAAAAATTAATACATTTCAATAAGTCGATAGATAACAATTTATTTGCAGTGCCACTTAGAATAATTAATTTTAGTCACTTAGGTTAAAAATTTTTTTTTTTGGGTCAAAATTTGGAAACTATTTCAATTTATATCCCGAACATTGGTCTCTACTTGTTATTGTTCCTGGTAATATGTATTCTTTTAGCAAAGCAGGGGATCAATATACTCACATCTCACTTGGGCCATTTGGAACACCAAATAGAGTTTTTCAATTTACTTTTTACTGGAAATAAGTGAATATTTATTTAAAAATATGTGTAAAGTTGAAATGTAAATTGAAAATAAATTGCTACATTTAAATAGTGTAAAAATCTGACATATGTTAAAAAAATAGTAACATATGAATTCTTGTTTCGTTTCTCTTATTATTGTGATCATTTAGACATAAGAATCATTTTATTTCAACTTTTGAAATTTTTTGGAATCATAAATAATCAAAAAGATTACCGATCCAGTCTATGTATAAAAAATAATATTTTTTAATCACTCGCTATGCTACAGTCACCTATATGGAATATGGTGTTCTTAATATTACTTTGAATTGGTCTTTTGCCTAACTCATATTGAGTAGTGAATGGTTATTAATTTAACATGGGTCTCAACACTACAATCAAGACTCTCAAGTGTGTGCATGATGCTCCTAATAACCCTAACGTTTTAGGTTAACATTTTAATACAACATAGGCTTCCTATCTTTTTATAATATTATCTTTTTGCCAACTTCCACAACATGCACATGTTCATGCATTATATATGTTTTGGGTTGCATATATATATATATATATAAATGAGTATGGTTTCAGTAGTTACCCTAATATTTACCTATCCATGATTACTGTTATTTAGCCATATGATACAGATCAAACAGTTATAATGAATTAGGTAGTTCGTCAAATAAATTTAGAATAATTAATGAGTATTAAAGTTAAAGATCTCATTAACGTGATTTTGGATAGGCAACTTGTTTTTAACCTATTAACATGACTTTTTAAACACTTTTTTTTTTCTCTTATTCATATGGAATTTAAATAAATATTTTTTCCCAATTTTTTAATCTCACTCTTGGTATTCATTTGTGATATTTTTTTCAATTTATTTAGAAAAAGGTTAATTAGCCCAATACTCTTATAATTATATGTTTTGATAATAATGCTTTTCTTTTTTTTCTTTTTCTTTCCCTCTCTTTCTCTCTTATTATTTTCTCCTTCGAAGTCCAAATCTTAATGCTTTTTTTTTTTTTTTTTTTTTTAAAAGTCCTGCAAGCCCACTATCCTCCATTATCTCACAATACCTCTATATATTCTATGTCTGTTCTCACCCTTTTTTTTTTTTGGTTCTCAATTTATTGACTATTATCATCCTTTTTTCGCCTTAGAATTCTACAGTTCACGAAATCCAAGTAAGAAAATATTTTTCTATTGACTAAAAAAATAAGAATAATTTTTCTACGAGAAGCGCGTGGTGTGGCAATAATCTAATTAACTTTTTCAACATGTTTTTCTAAAGTTAAATTAGTAGAAAAGAAAACAACAGTTTACGATAATTTGATATAAACGAAAATGAGAAGGAAAATTGAAAAGAATAATTAATATAAAAGAAGAAAATAGCACTAATATTAATCAATCACAGTAATTTTTCTCAACCTAATATATATAGAGTAATTATAATTCCTTAAAAAAAGAGTAATAATAATAATAATAATCTTGATAATTATTTTCCACTTCCAATAAAAAAAGGAGAAATATTTTTAATTAATGTCTAAGGTAAACCTGTTGTTTAATTTGTTATAACAAGTCATATAAAATGTCACATTATTAAATGTAATTAAGAGATATATATTTTTTTTATAATTTTATCTATAATCATGGATGGTTAGAATAATAAAGTAATCATTGAAAACTCTTCATAAATAAATATATATATATATATATATATGAATTTATATGAAAGGTCTTGTATCTAGTGCCAGACAATAACTTTATGTTTAAAAACTATTAACAACTAGTTGATTTTTATAAAATTTTTTATTTAAAACTTTGTAACACATGGCATGTTTGGAACAGCAACTCCAAGAAAAAAAAATCAAACAACTCTAATCCAAAAAACTCCAACTTCAATATGCGCATCAAATGCATGTTTAATAATTTCTTCTTTATAATTTTGTCACATGTTATTAGTTCAAAAATTTTACATTAGAATTATCGGTTGGGTACAACATATACCCTCCCTATATTTATATATGGTTTGATGTATATAGCATAAGACCCTTTTCTTTTAACTTCTTCATCAAATTCAAGGGTGGCAATTTAACAATCCGGCCACTGAGAATGCTTTTATATATTAAAATGTCTCACTTTAATTCCCTAAATCTATGTTCGTTCTATTCTTTTGTTGCTCAGTTTTCTAGAGGCATTGCTATGGTCTGGTTATGTGAACTCTGGTTGCCTGACAATGCCAGAAACGTGTCCCTACTCTCCTGCATTAATTTAACGAATCATACCTATATTATATACCTTATACACAATCATATAAATGGATGTAAATTTGCACAGTTAAGAAATTTACGTAAATACATCATGAATTTTAAGTTTAATTAAATATTTTCTTTGAATTTCATCAATTGCAAGTATATGTATTAAATTCATGTACTAGATCAATTAATTCGAAGTTTTCATTAAGATAATTACTAAAACGTTCTTTTTAATTAAAAAACTAGAAACTTCCCCTCCTCCTCTCTCTCGATATCCTACCATCCACTCCCCGACATCCATTTTATTCCATTTTATTTATTTGGGCGTGGGGAGTATTTTTCTATTTCTTTTCAAGGACATTTTGTTTGACTTCGATAGCAATAAATATGAAACTATCACTAAATGATACATTAAATCACTTCGGAAGAACATTCTTTTACTATCTTAATCAAAATTGAGTGTTGGTTGATTCAGAGTATTAGCTTGCGTTTGGTTTATCAGTTGGAGAAGAAATTTTAAAGTTGAAGTTAGTTGACTTTTCAAAAAAAGACAAAAAACTGATATAAAAAAGTATAGTTTAGTTGGAATTAAATTTAAATGCCAGACAAAACCTTAGTTTGATGCATACTATAAATGTTAATCATATAGGAAATTAAATAAGAAATAATAAGAGTAATAAGAGAAGAAGTATAAGAACATAAGGATATTTTACTTGTATGTGTTTATGTACACGGACTAAGAACAAAGAAGTTATTAGTGAGAAGCATTATAAATAGACACATATATAAATACAAGTTCACAAGTATAAATTGGATAAATTACCTAATACTTTCAAATATACTAAAATCAAGACTTTTTTCTAAATTACAAGAATTACAAATAAATCAAAAGTTTCTAATTAAAATAATTACATCCAAAATAATAATACTTCACAATATTAATACTAACTTTCCTAATACATGATATATCTATGTTATTCTTGTTAGCATTTACTTTAAAAAAAAAGAGGTAGCTAGTAGATGAAATGAAAATAGTGTAAAATGTATGATTATTCATGTTCTCACAAAAACCAATGCATATGTTTCACACAAGGTTGCTCATATTGGTTGTTGGTAAATTTGAGTAAAACAAAGCCATTAGGGCTAGCCCAGCAGTGAGAGTGGGGTGGGTTAAGGGTTTATGATGTTTTGTCTCAGGTTCAATCTTAGACAAATATATTATATTAATAATAGAGTAATAGTGAGATAGAAGGGGCGTATGGGTGCATAACAAAAAAAAAAAAAAAAAGAGTAAGATAAACCAAGTTTTATGTATAAGATTTCTTGATTAATTGATTTTTCTATCGTTTTTTTTTATTTTTTAAATTTTATTTTCTCTCTTTTTTATTTAAAAAAAAACTCATAATTTAAAGTTTTATAACTTTTTTATTTCAATTCGAAATGAGATTATTCTATGTCAATATCCTTATAATGACAAATTAAACAAAATAAGATATTTCATATTTTTTGAATAAATGTAAAGCTCTTATCATTTTATAGATGACAGTTTATTTTTAATTACATTTTAACCAAACATATACCTTTTAACATTTGCTTATTTTTAATTAAAAAAATGCCCTGAAATTTCAAAATTTTCAATTCTGACTGGTGTTCAACCGGGTCCTAAATTTGCATAGATGTTGATTGAAGGGTTGTATATGAAAAATGGGTTGCAGGAAAGTGATTATGATTTCAATATTACTTAGCATGCGTTTATTGTTAAGATTTGAATTATAGAATTTGAGTTTGAATTGATTATGTATTTATCGAAACGTTTAAATTGTTTAAGTTAAAAAGTATAAAAACTTGAAATGTATTCGGAAAAAAAAAATCAATATGAAACTTGTTTCATTTGTTTCGAAATTCTATGCAATTTAAAAAAAATATCTCATTTGAACTTGTGCGTGTAAAGTTATAGACTTTTAAAATTTGAGTTACAAAACTATATAAATAATAAAATTAAAGGAAAAAAAACAAAAATTAAATAATAAAAATAAGATTTAAATTAGAAGTCGAGACACACGCTAAGATTGGGTGACTAGTCTGTCACCTTTTGTGCATTCTTTATTGAAGGGAATATATTTGTTTAAGACGAGGCATGAAAAGGTGGAGCACTAGTTGGAAGCACATGGGAGTTTTGTTTTTTTCACTTTTAAATATTTCATTCATCTAAGAGAGGGTAATATTTAAACTTTTTTATTTTTATTTTTTTGGGAATTGGGTAAAAGATTCTTATTCAAAGCTATGTGTCCTTGGATGTTACAACATATGATTTTTTTTTGACTGAGTTGCATACTCTTTTTTACCCGTTAGCTCTCCGATGCGCCAATGATTCCTTTTTCATCTGCTAAGAGTATGATTTACTCAATCAGACCAAAAAAATGAAAAAAAAAAAGTTTTTGTTATTAGTTAAATCCCTTTTTTTTTTATAGGGAGAGGCTGTGGTAGAGCCTCTCCCAAATGACATTACCGGTAGAGTTTTTTTTTTTAAACCGTTAAGATTTAATCGAACGATTGACATATAAGGGATATACCATATTTATTATACACCTTATCTCATATAACCATTCCCACCCAAAATCTTCTTCATCGCCGGCGACCTTCTCACCGCCGGTGACGGACTCCTGTGACCCAACCTTGACGCTGGTGACCCACCCCCGGCCGCCCCCACTGCCGGCCCCCAGCTCCGGCTCCCCCTCTCTCTCTTCCCTTTCTCTCTCTTCCCTTTCTCTCTCTTCTCCTCTCGCTCTCTCTTCCCCCGCCGGCGCCCCCCACCCCAATCCCCTT
>JAFMPE010042212.1:0-15069 GCA_024759925.1 Ficus religiosa | reverse complement strand
TGAGAAGAATTATACTTATTATAATTATAACATTTATCTTAACCAATTATTTTTATCATATAATACTCAATTTTTTTTATTTATTTTTTCTTTCCCGTGCAATGCACGGGTATTAAACTCGTGTAAAACTAAAGCAAAGTAAAACAAAATTATTACAAGAGGCTGAAAATAGAAAGGACAAGTTACACATTCTCTCTTGACTTTAGGCCTTGTCATAAGATATCCCGAATTTTAATTTTTAACATTCTTTCCCCTTGAAGTTTGAAAAAGTTTGCAAATTTTCCTTTTCAATTAAATTTTTGACAACAAAATATCTCTAACAATCGTTGGAAGCACAATTTGGGGTATTAAGTATAGAATCATGAAATGACAAACATTAATAGCACTCCTGACACCCGTTACCATTATTGAATGTGAAATAACAAAATTATCTATAAGAGAGAAATATGAGGAAAAAATGATAATCAACCCTAATCAACCGTAAATATTTACTTTTTTAACTTGATTTTAAGTATTACACATTTAATTGCTTCAAATGAGTATTATGTGTATTTTTTTTAATCAAAAAATTAATTGAGGGAGAAAATTCGCTAAGTTTTCAAAAGTTTGAGGGAAAAATGTTAAAATTAAAGTTTGAAAGACATTTTATGACGATGCCTAAAATTAGAGGGGGAAAAATGTAATTTGTCCAAATAAAAAATGAGAGAGAAGCAGAAAGCTGGGGATGGAGAAACTTTTCAAAGGGTTTTTGATCTTTCGAAAAATAAACAGAAAAGATTTTAATTGAAGCTTCAGCTTGTAGGGTATAAAATCGTGGTAAAGCACTCCATTATGTTATTGTTATTTTATTTTTTAAACAGATCAGCCACAATTATCCGTTCAATTTTATGTTTCATCGACGTACATGGCTGTGAGTAGTAGAACCAAAAAAAAAAAAAAAACCCATCAAACGCTATTGCAAAATGAGATTCAACAACATTCAAAACTGAAAGAAATAATTTAATAGAGAAGAACAAGTAGAGTGCGATACTTACAAATAGAGGATTTGAAAAGCAACTTGATGAAGATCAGAGAATTCTCCTTAAAAGAAAAAAAAAAAAAGTTATTTTACTAAAATTCCCACACAATTATTTTCATGTGACGTAAGACCGCTATAAATTAAACATCAATTAATAAGAATTATCATTTTGCACGTTTTTAACACATTTGGCTATCGATCATTCAAGAAAAAAAATTAGAGGACCAAATGGAACCTCATAAAGAATTTTAATTGATCGATCAATAAAGCATGTATGAACTAAAGGATTTTTTTCTTTTTGTCTGAATTTATTTATTTATTTACTTTAATAAATAACACCAACCAAAAGGTACAAACTTAATATGCGGATAAGTTAAAATAAATAAATACTTCTAAAAAAAAGTTAAAATATATAAATATAGTCAGATCAAACATAAAATGAACGTAAATGAGAAAAAATAAAAGAAAGAGAAGATTACATTGATGAAGAGCACTTCTCCTCGTTTCGTAATGGGGCAAGATGAGCTTGTATAGCAGATGGTTTTGTTTTGGTTTTTTGTTTTTTGTTTTTTGTTGTTGTTGTTGTTTTTTTTTTTTTTTTAACACCAGGTGCTGAGAAAAAGCGAAAGATTTCACAAATTCCTAAGAAAAACATGTAAAAATAAAACAAAGTAGTTCAAATCAAAAATGGAGAAAGAAGATAGGGAACTTCACCAAACAAGCATATTTTACAAGTTCTTCACAAATCAACCTTTTTTTTGTTTTTGTTTTTGTATTTTTTTACTGACTGATCATTCTACCAACAAGATTAGAGGTTACAAAACAACAACAACAACAACAAAGAAAAGAAAAGAAACGAAAAAAAAAGAAACTTTTTTTTGGGTTTTTTTTTTTAAAACTCGTGAAATAAAACAAAATAAAACAAAATTATTAATGACAAGAGATGGACCCGAAATTCAAAACAAAAGAAAGATCGAAAAACTTTTCAAGAGTGTTTATGATCTTTTTGGAAAAGTAAACACAGAAGGATTTAATTGAATCGCAGGCGGCAGAAAAAAAAAATTTTTTTGTTTCTTTTTTTTTTTTTTTTGTTTTTTTTTTTCAAACTGGTGAAATAAAGCAAGGTAAAACAAAATTATTACAAGAGACGGACTCAAAATTCAAAACACAAGAAAAAAGAACAAAGTTGGGGATCGAAAAACTTTTCAAGAGTGTTTATGATCTTTTTTGAAAAAATAAACACAGAAGGATTGAATTGAATCGCAGGCAGGCAAACTGACATATTGGATAAATGGAAGAGCAAAGTGATAAGGAGGAATTATTGAGAGGAGTGGAGCAATTAATTATTGACGTTTACCAAGACCCAATAAAGCGGAAACAGCACGCAAGTGGAGACCCTTTTACAATAAAGGAGATGGAATAAAATGACAGCCACGCAATAAGACAAGGTATATATGGGGTCCACTTCCGCATATTGACAAAACCTGATTAAAAACACTGTAGTCTGACGTGCCACCACTAGCATTGTGAGAACTTGATAAATATTCAGCAGTTCGAGGGAATATTTGAATTTACAGATATAATTTCAAGTGTACGCATTTAAGAAAAATGTGATTTTCGTAATG
Source organism: Ficus religiosa (assembly GCA_024759925.1). Lineage (NCBI taxonomy): Eukaryota > Viridiplantae > Streptophyta > Magnoliopsida > Rosales > Moraceae > Ficus > Ficus religiosa. Next base: position 12,426 of record JAFMPE010042212.1, on the reverse strand, counting down.
GCAAATGTCAAAAATAACGGGAGATGACGTTTTTTTAGTCTTTTTTTCTTTTTTTTAATCTAAGGTTTCAAATCTCATAAAATTTTTGTAAGATCTCCGTTTTAATTTTAACCGTAGCAATATCGGAATGTTGATATTTTAAGTGGGGTTTTGATTGACAACATAAAGAAATTGGATTAAAAACCAATCTCTTTTTTTTTTTTTTTTTATCGTACTCAAAAATATGAATCCTATTTGTGAGAAATTAAAATGATGATAAAATCACTGTTAAAGTTTTTTTACTCAGCAAAAAATGTAAAAAGTAATTTAACCAAAAAAAAAAAAACACAAAAGCTAAGAGCAACAAAGTTTGAAAAATGTTAAAAAGAAAAAGAAAAAAATAGAAGCCGACAAAACAAATCGGCTTAAAACAAAATTAAAAAATTAAAAAAAAAAAAAAGCCAAAAGCAACGAAGACTGAAAAAAAAATAAATAATAATGGCCGACAAAACAAGTCGGGGGAAATTTTCAATGATGCAGAAGATTGAGGGCTTGTTTGGTAACTTAACTCATTCCAACTTAAACTATATTTTTTTTGTCTTTTTTTCAAAAAATTTTTGTCTTTTCTAAAAATTTAAAAAAATTTACTATTACAACTAAAATATTTTAACTCAAACTAACGAGCCAAACGGACCCTGAAACTCTCCATTTTGAACGAGACAAGAACACAAATACAAGTTCAAGGGATCAAGAAAGGATGACCATGTAATTGGTATTGTTTTGAGTCAGATCTTGAATCTATTACTCATGTCTGTTGCACGACGTTTCACTATTTCCAATGATATTTAAGATCTTAACATTCAATGGATCTCATGTAACTCTATCAAGAATTTCTTGGAAGAAGTTCAATCATTTTTTTTTTTTAAATATAGAAAATTGGTCTCCTTTAACTTATTTCGTTCTCCATAGAGAAAGCGAAGGCACAACATGTTAAAAAAGGAAATAGCTGTGACAGAGATCTTTTGAGACGTACTATCAATAGAGTTTAATTTTTTGACCATCAAAATTAAATCGGATGGTGAAACATCATGAAATTACTCAAAAGTTCACCAGCATACAATTGTAGGCTAGTCAAACTATTTTCTCTTTCTTTCTTTCTTTTTTTTTTTTTTAACGGGTGATGTAATTTGTAAAAATTAGTTTCATTTTTTTGTACTCAAAATCATCTAAATTCAAAATTTGTTTACACACATAAAAAATTTTAAGCTTCTCTTTGTTTGAATAAAATTTTTATCTGAAGATGTTCGTTGCAAATTTAAATTAAAGAATCTAAATCACAGATTAAAAAGAAAACAAATTTCTCAAAAAAAAAAAAAAAAACTTTCGACAAAAGATATCATTTCTCTCCTCTCTCTCTCTCTCTCTCTATCTTCTTCACAGCTGCTTCCCACCCCTAAGGTAGATCAACGGTTTCATGGGCGAGGTCGACAGTTCAGTGGGTGAGATCACAGTTCGATGGATTCAATGATTTCTCGTTCCGAATTCCGTCCTCGTCTGGCGACCTTCAAATGCCAATTATATATTTATATATTAAATATTTCGTCTTTCTCTGAGTAGATTTATATGTCTTCTTTTCCACTTACATTATTGTGATCTCACTCAACAATTATACAGCCATATAGAACTCATGATCAAAAGGTATCTTTCAAAGGATCTCAAACAAACAATGGGAATTTGAGGAAAATCTTTCTGCATATGAAAATTTCACAAAAGCACTATATAATCTATAGGCAGATAGTCAAGAATAATCTAGAGAAAAGACATATATCCCAAAATTGAAGATGATCACAGAATAGCTGTAATACAATAATGATAATAATTTTTATAAAAAAAAATATATATATTAATGATTACAAAAATACAAAATCATTATCATAGAAAACATTCATCTAAGCATGTTTAATTTACATAAAAGAAAAAATAAAATATGAGTAGTCATTTTCTTTCTTACTTATTTGTTAATTAATAAAATTGATAATGAAAATTTAGTAATGATAAATATAAATAATGTGGAAAGGAAATATCTTTACAATATTATTTCTTGAAATTAATTCGTTGTCAAATCACGGTGGATATTATATATTAATGACATTTTTATTATTGAGAGCGTCGAACAGGTGATACAAAATTTAGAACATTTATAAACTCTACAATCTGGGGATCGAAAAACTTTTCAAGAGTATTTATGATCTTTTTTGGAAAAATAAACACAGAAGGATTGAGTTGAATCGCAGGCCGGCAAAGTGATATATTGGATTAACGGGAGAGCAAAAAGAAGGGTGGAGTATTGTTTAGATGAGACTTGAGATCAGGAGGAATTATTGAGAGCAGAGAGCAATTAATTATCGACGTTTTAACCAAGACCCAATTGCGGGGGGGAAAAAAAAGTAAAATGAAAAAAGCCAACCCAAAAGCAACAAAGTTTGAAAAATGTATAAAAGAAAAAGAAAAAAAAATAGAAGCCGACAAAACAAATCGGCTTAAAAAAAAAAAATGGCCAAAAGCAACAAAGATTGAAAAAGTAAAAAGAAAAAAAAAATAGAAAAAACAAAAGCCGACAAAAACAAGTCGGTGAAAATTTTGGATGATGCAGAAGATTGAGGGGGTGTTTGGTGAATGAGTTTATTTAAGGATTTGTTTGATTTCAAGTTCATTTTAAATTAAATTGTATTTTTTTTATTATGATTTTTGTCTTTTTTTTTAAAAGTTTTTTGTCTTTTCTGAAATTTTTTTTTTTGTCTTTTCTAAAAAATTACTATTGAAACTTAAAAATCTTAAACTAAACTCATTCACCAAACAAACATTAAGATTTTTAAGTTTCAATAATAATTTTTGTTGAATTTTTAGAAAAGATAAAAAAATTTTCAGAAAAGACAAAAAACTTTTTCAGAAAAAAATAAAAATCATAATGAAAAAGTACAGTTTAGTTTAAAATGAAATGTAATGTCAAACATCTCTGAGACTCTCCATTTGATAACTAGTTGAAAATATGTGCTTTATATGTGTAGATGCTTTATTATAACCTTTTTAGTTTTTTAAGTTTATAATAATTATTTTGAACTAAACCAGATATTAGATTTGAATTTAAAAAATAAAATAAAATAAAATAAAATAAAAAAGAACGGGCTTGGCTGCATTTTTTGTTTTGTTTTGTTTTTTTGATATCATGAGTGTATCAAATTTTAAAAACATTGGGGTATATTTCCTTATCTTAAAATACACTACAACACAAAATAACTTAATTTAAAATTTAAATAGTAAATTGTGAGAGAGTAAATGGTAAACAAACTCTCGAAGTTATTGTTATACTATTCAATATGATATTTTTATCTTTATCTGAATTTTTATTTTTATCTTTATTATATTAAAATAGAAAAAAAAAATGCTCTTCTTTAATAATGCCTTCTTCACAACGTAGCATCTTTTTTTTTTTTTTCTTTTTTTCAAAAATGCTTTTATAGCTAGAGTGGGCAAATTTTACGATCAATGTGGCCTAGTGGGTCCCACATAATTTATTTATTAATTTTGAGAAAATCAAGGCATCTTCTAACTGACTTTAAACCCAGCAGATAGAGAGAGAAACAAGCGATGATCAAACCCTCGCACCACAATCCACAAAGAGAGAAAACAAATCTCTCTCTCTCTCTATCTTCTTCACAGCCACTTCCCATCACTAAGGCAAATCGACGGTATCATGGGCAAGGTCGGCAATTGAGATCACAATTCGATGGATTCGACGATTTCTCGTTCCGAATCCCATCTTCATCAGGCAACCTTCAAACACCAATTATATATATACATATTAATATTTCGTCTTTCTCCGAGTAGATTTAAATGTCTTTGTTCCCACTTACATTATTGTGATCTCACTCAATAATTATACAGTCATATAGAACTCACGATCAAAAGGTATCTTTCTAAAGAATCTCAAACAAACAATGGGAATTTGAGGAAAATCTTTCTGCATTTGAAAATTAACTCAGAAATGCAATGTATAATCTATAGGCAGAGAGTCATGAAGAATCTAGTGAAAAGACAGATATCCCAAAATTATTGGCGATCACAGGATTAACAAATAATGCAAGCTGTAATATAGTAATGATAACAATTTTTATATTAAAAAAAACATCAATGATTACAAAAGTACAATATCATTCTCACAAAAAACATTACTCTAAACACGTTTACTTTACATAGAAGGGAAAAAAAAATGATCAGTTATTTCTTCTTCTACTAAATCATATGTTTATTTATAAAATTGATAATGAAAGTTTAGTAATGGACAATATAAGGAATGTGGAAAGGGAATGTCTTTGCAATCTCTCTTGATATCGATTTATTATCAAAAGAAATGAATAAATGTTAAATCACCATGAGTATTATATATTAATGACATCTTAATCACTGGGAGTGATGAACAGGTAATACAAAGTTGTAACATTTGCAAACTCTATAATCTGTAAAGTTTGTTAGAATTACTTTTATTTAGGGAGAATTTGGGGCATACACTTCAATTAAACTCATGGAAATATTTTAATTGGAAATGAGTGAATGTTGAAATTGTACGTTTACTGAAAATGAGTGCATATTTTGAGTAAATGTTTGCATCATTCTATTCTCCTTAAAATAGGAATAAACCATAGTATCTTGACCTTAAGTTGCAATTTAGATGGTAATTGAAGTTAAATCAAACTAAAAGAGTGGCACCAAGCAACCAATTATAAAGATGGACCTACACCGTACGAATTTGTTTTTCTTCTTTTTTCTTCCCTCTAGAAAAATTTATTAAGTCCCTGTTTAGAGGAATGATTTACCTCAATTTGACCTATTTATGTGAATGGATCATAAAAAAACACATTTAACATCGAAAATTTTGGATATACCATCTAAATGCTATGCCCAAAATATCTATTTAGGTAAACTAAAGAAAGGTACCCCTCGTAAATTGGCGTGCTTTCAAATATGATTGGGATAATTCTTTTTTTCTTTTATGTTTAGAGGGAAAATAGCGGGGGGGGGGGGGGGGGGGGGGTTGGGGTGGGGTTGAATGGGCCCTTGAAAATCTGCCATCAAAATCTTCCAGGATATTAAGATTCGTTAGATTTATTAGAATTTTTTAAATATACACCCAAACACATATTCAAATGTTTTTATTCAAATTGTGATTATATCCAAACACTATTTAGATGGGAGTTCAAATCTTTTTATTCTAATGTTTTGTTAAACGGAATAAAATAATGAATTGTTGAGTCATTAATTTTTTTTTAGTTTCGTTGTAGGTATTATTGCTATGGCTTGTATTTATTAAAACTCGAACAATCCCACAAGAAATATATTAATTAACCTTTGTGGAAGACTAGGGGAGAGAGGAGAATGTTTCAATGAATCGTGTTATGTGACATTAATTCTTATGTTTGTCTTACCTATACAGATATATATATATATATATATATAGTCACCTCTGGGGACATATCTAGACAAGTACAATATATGAAAATTATCACCCTTAGTAGTTGACAAAAAGTAAATACCCTTATTTACTTAATTAGCTGTAATAAATTTTTTTTTTTTTTAAGAGAAGCCATAATATTAGAAATATGTCAGAATATAGAAAATAAAATTTCAAAGGATATCTAGTATTGTACATGTGTATATATATATATATATATGTATATTATTTTTAAAAGATGAGAGAGTAATTAGCATCAAGGAAAATTAATACATCCTAAATAAGCTGGCACTTACAAACAATCTATCCCGTGCTGAGTTCTCAACTCAATTTTATTAATGGAAAAACAAGAAACAACCATTATGGAAGTATTCAAATGATAAAGATAACAACACCTAATAGCAAACAGCTACTCAAATGAATAGTTGGTAGCAACCCCACAGGGAAAAGCCTAGACCATCACCTCAGAGAATACCATTGGTTTAAAACATCTTTAGATAAAAACCAAAGGAAAAGAACTCTAGAGCTGCAAAAGAGTACATAAAACCTTTCCACTACTTGTAAAATCACTTGTTTGGACAATTTGCTAGTTGTATCATTGCAAATCATCTCAGAACAGATTGTCAAGAAAAGATTAATCATCATTTAACGAGCCAAACATCCGTGTACTTGTATTGGTTGACAAAACATGAGAACATAGAGCATCATTGAATCCATCTCTTTCAGCAACCAGTTTCCAAATAAATCAGTCTCCTTCAATTGTTCAAAATCTAAAACCAAACAAAGTCCAAATATTAAAAACAATTGTTGGAGTAAAATGGAAAGGATACGAAAGATAAATAAATAAATGGATACTTTAGCGCTCTACCTTCTGATAAGATTTGATGTCGAGTTAAAACATTACATATCAAATTTCACAAATATTAAATGAATTTGTTCTCAGAAAATGTACGAAAAACAATGCATTATAAACAGAATCAAATTTGGTAATATGACTATTCCAATTCCACAAAGAATATTAAGATAATATTAAGAATATTGGTAAGAGATGTTCTCACCATGATGTATATATTTTGGAAAAGGACAAGTACACGTGTGAAATGGTGGCTATGTTCTAGCTTACTCTGAAGAAGAAGAAGAGGAAGAGGATGTATCTTCTTTATTATTCTGAATCTTCTGATCATGACCAGCTGTATCTTCTTCAGAAATCTGGTCATCCTGAAATTATAAATAAGAGACATAGATACAAGTAGCTTGAATTTCTCTGTTTGCTTTTTATAAGTTTTTCAATATTTATTATTTTCTAGGTAAGCTATATAAATAAATGTTGCATAAATTTACACTAATTAAATAAATTTCCGAAGGGATTTGAGCAAACTGAGTGGTATTGGCATCCCATTATAATTCTGATTTACCAAAGTCCCACTTAATAGTTTACACAAATATTCTTATATCAGACTTCAAAAAATATATATATATATATATATATCAAAGTTTTATGAAGGCGGGATAATGCATACCACAGTTTATGAGAACATCCATTGTAATGCTTTATATGAGTCGTCCCAAAGTTTTATTATGCTCCTATTGAGATCACCCTCCCATAGCTCTTCGATTGGTTCAGCTTCTTCCAGAGTTTCAGAAAGCCAATACGAAGATAGTTTTGCAATTATTAATCTGTCCAATTTCGGGGTGTTTATAGTTCCATGAGAGAAGCTTCTCATCTCAGGGCATTCATCCACAATTATTTTCTCAAAATTTGGAAATTGTAACTTATTATTTCCACCATGAAAGCATTTGAGATTGGGTAAACAGTAAAGAGCTAAGATTTTCAATTGGCTGAAAACAATCTCGCTTTCTGCAGCTGATTCATCCTTCATATGATCATTGACATGAATTATTTGTGTCATCTGATTGCATTTACTAATGACAACTCTTCTGAGTTGGGCCAGACTTGGATCTATTGAGGAATTAAATAAACTTATTAACCCATGACATTCCCACACTTCAAGATCTATTAAGTTCGAAACCACAACCTGTGAAAAGATTATCAAATTTATTAGTATAAAGAAAAAACATTGTAAAGAGGATTTGTAATCTTGTATTCCCAAAGTATTTTAGTCATCACAGCGTCAATATCAATGTAGCATTATAAATTTATAGATTTGTACCTTTTCTACAAAACATTCCAAATACAAATCCCAACAACAAAACTTTCATGAAACTCTTATAGCAAATACTTTTTACACTTGTGTTTTCTCTCTATACTATGCGACTTTGGATTAAATCTTAATGAACGGCATACCAGAAGAAGCAAAATAAAATTGAATTACTTTCAAATTTCAATGAACGTAAAATAGTAAAGAAAGGATACCTTTTCATTGAACAGAGGTTGTTGGGCCTCTAACTCTCTTTTTTCATCAACAGCTTGCAGCATTGGTATTGTTGATTCATGAGAATTAGGAATAAATGTCCTTAATTCGTTACAATCCCTTATTTCGAGCTCTAATAAGGAAGGGAATTCAATGCAATCTCCTTCACAAAACCTTTTGAGTTTTGGAAGATCTTCAAGCTCAAGAGATTCAAGTTTAGGGAATGAGATGATGTTCTTCAACCTCCCATCTTCTCCTACTGCTTTTGTGACTATCTGTTCCATGACCTTACACTTTGATACTCTTAGCTGCTTAAGCTGAATAAGGCTTTCAACCATTGCAAAAGAGAACACACACTGTACGTTGTTGCATCGAAAGATTCTTAGTTCTTGCAAATTTTTGAAAATCATTCCTGCAGCTACCTGTAAAAATGAAATAGAGACAAATTGTTGTATCAGGTTAGGGAATTTTGTTACATTTGACTGCTACTTTTGTTAATTTTAATTATCATCAAATACTTGAAAAATAATAGTAAATAAAAGAACGGGATATGATACTGCTTCCTAATTGCAAATACTTCAAATTCTAAAGGAAAAAAAAAAAGGTATAAATATAAATTATATGCCAATGCTTTTTTTTATTTTGTAACTTAAATTCGTTGATATAAGGTACGTATGGCCTATATAATTTGGTATTTAGACTTTTCTTGGACTTTCTTTTGCTACATACAATGAATTCCACATCATTATTTGCTTCTTTGTTTTATTTCTTTGTTGAAAAACTTCAATTGTTGAATGTTACTGTTTTTTCTTAACCAATGTGTATTTCCAATTATAGAAAATTAATGCTTTGAATTTTGAATTTATCGTCTTTTATAACATAACAAGAGAGAAAGTTGTAATAATTATCTCTTGTGAAGATTTGGAGGAAAGTCAAATTTTGTAAAAAGGTCACCTATTGAAGGCTTTCAAATATAACTAAACAAGCTGTAAAGATTCACTTAACAAAAACAAAAACCAACCAAAAAAAAAAAAGTCAAGATGACCTCAAATTTAGGAATCACTTGATTGAAACACAACACTATAATTGGTTATTTACACAAATCATTTTTTCGTTCAAATTCAAAGAAAAACAAAACAATAGATAAATTGTCCAAACTTTCGTGAATGAATATTTTTATTTCTATTTTTTAAAAATACATTTTTAGGGAAACCTTTAGCTGGGTAGTAAAAACTAATTAATTTGTATTTCTCGAAAGATTAAATGCGGATTCAAGTTTGAACAAAGAACAATGGTGATATTCAATAAAATATAGATACCAAGTAGTATTAACAATTTGGGCATGTGTTTTCTTACAGGTTTGGGTTCTTATTCTGAAATAAAGAAATAATGATGAGATAATAGCATAAATTAGAATAGAAATATTTAATGAATTTACTTTCAATTAATGCTAAATACTAAAAAAATGTTACCTTTTCATTGAATAGAGGTTGTAGGGCCACCAACTCTCTTTCTTCAACTGCTGGCAACATTGGTACCGTTGATTCATGAGAATTAGGAATTAATGTCCTCAATTCGTGACAATCCCTTATTCTGAGCTTCGATAAGGAAGGGAATTCAATGCAATCTCCTTCACAAAACCTTTTGAGTTTTGGAAGATCTTCAAGCTCAAGAGATTCAAGTTCAGGGAATAAGATGATGTTCTTCAACCTCCCTTCTTCTCCTACTGCTTTTGTGACTATCTGTTCCAGGGCCTCACAATTTGATACAGATAGCCTCTTAAGCAGAATAAGGCTTTCTACCATTGCAAAAGAGAACACATACTGTACGTTGTTGTATTCAGAGATTCCCAGTTCTTGTAAATTTCTAAAATTCATTCCTGCTACTACCTGTAAAAATGAAATAGACTTTTCTTGGACTTTTTTTTGCTACATACGATGAACTCCACATTATTATTTGCTTCTCTGTTATATTTCTTTGTTTAAAAACTTTCATTATTGTATGTTACTGCTTTTTCTTAATCGGGATGTATTTGTATTTATAGAAAATTAATGCTTTAAATTTTGAACTTGCCGATATCTTTTATATGACTTGACAAGAGAGAAATTATTACCAATTTCTCTTGTGAAGGTTTGGAGGAAAGTCAAATTTCATGAAAAGATGACATGTTGAAGGCTTTCAAACGTAACTACACAAGTTGAAGGCTTTCAAACGTAACTACACAAGTTGAAAAGTCACTGAGCAAAATAATAATAATAATAAAAATGTAAAGATGGCCTCAATTTTATGAAAGACTTGATTGAAACACAACACTATAGTTGGTTCTCTAAACAGATCGTTTAATATAAGTTCGTACAAATTCAAAGAGAAACAAAACAATAGAAAAATTGTCCAAACTATTGTAAACAAATATTTTTATCTTTATCTTTATCTTTATTTTTGTTTTTAAAAATACATTTTTAGAGAAACCTTTAGGTAGTAAAAGCCAATTAATTTGTATTTGTCGAAAGATTAAATGCAGATTCAAGTTTAATTTACGAATTTTCATTTATATATGTGGGTTAATATGATAGTACTAAGCTCTAAGTTTTTCAAGGAAAATAAATGATTTCTTTTAAATAATTGTATTATTTATAAAAAATAAAAATAAAAAAATAGCTTCAGAAGTTTATATATTAGAATAATTAATTTGAATAAAGAACAATGATGATATTCAATAACAATTTGGGCATGTGTTTGCTTACAAGTCTGGGGAATGGAATCTTTCGATTTTGTCTCTTCTTTTGTGACTAAAATTAGGGCATGAAAACCGTCAATCCACCCAAACCGATCGCCCCCGCCCCGCCCTAGTCATTACATGCCCTTTCTTGGGTGGGTTTTCAACCCACCCACCTTCTTTGTGGGCGGGGATGATTTTAGGATTTTGATTAGCGGGCTGAACCCATCTACCCGTTAATTGTCCTTAGTATAAATTATATTATATAATATTTATATTTAACATTTTGACTTATGAGCCCTATTATTTACTATTACTACTAATTTTTTATTTTTGCTGAGATTAAAATGTTAATGACTTACATACTAATAATACTATAATAGTAATAGTAAACTATTCAAAACTATTCAACGTTTATTCATTATCTCTCTTGTTTCTCCTCGTCTCTTCATCCCTCATTCTCAAACACTTAAGCATCAAGCTTCTGTACATGCAGATGGGCTTATATACATACATAGGATTACAAAATCTCCATGCCTTATTGTGTTATCTTTTATCTTTGCATCTTTTCAAGTTTATTTGTATTTTTCAAAGGATTTCAAGGGGGTGTTTGGTGAATGAGTTTAGTTTAAGATTTTTAAGTTTCAATAGTAATTTTTCAGAAAAGACAAAAAACTTTTTCAGAAAAGATAAAAAACTTTTTCAGAAAAAGACAAAAATGATGATGAAAAAAGTACAATTTAGTTTAAAACGAATTATGATTTTCCTATGTATATGTTGTTAGTGCTGCGTGAACATGATAGTGGCATATATAGTGCTAACTCCACGTTTAAAAATATATATATATATATTTCTTTATATATATATATTTCTTTTGTTGATTCATACTTTTCTATTTTTTATTTTTCAAAAAAAAAAACAAAAAACAAAAAAACAAAACAAAACAGCGTAAGAAGTTTATATATGGGATACGTAATTAATTTCAATAAAGAACAATCATGATATTGAATATAATATGCATAGATATGTTAGTATAGTAAGTAATGCTAGTAATTTAGGCATGTGTTTTGGTTCATTATGGAAGCTTAATAAGGAGCATTATGTTTTATAAAACATAATTATATTCCGAAATAGAGAAATATTAATGAAGTTGATAGAAGAAATTAAAATAGGATCAGGCGAATAAGTTCGGCACTTATAGTAATGATAATTTAATGAATTATATATACAGAAACATGTATGATATAATAAGTTCAGTACCTCTTGTCGTTGACTGATGATCTTGTTGGTGAGTGTAGTTAATCTTTAAGGTTTTATTTGGCGCGCGCCTATACACATATATATATATACAGAGAGAGAGAGGCCAGGTTTGGAAAGTTTGAACTTCTTCGCTGTTCAAATAGGTGTTTTGAGGGAGAAAAAAATAAATAGTAAAAAAAAAAAAAAAAAGGAAGGAATTTTATTTAATAATTCAATTTGAATTATATAGATCCAGATTGGGCATCTGACTGCCCCAAGATATGTCTATAAACTTTTGCATAGGTTTTGTTTCTAACGACGTTTCTTTTATGAATTGATTTTTTTTTTTTTTTGGTTTTTTGTTAAGAATCGGTTAATAGTCAATCGATTATATTTTGATCTATGTATAATCTTACAAGATATCTATCACATTCGATCGAACTAACTATTAGATTATAAAGAATAATTAGAGAATGAAAGCCAAATGGAAATTAGTTAGGGAAAACGAAAGTAAGAAAAATAAGAAATTACCTCTTGGCTGAATAGAATTTCTTGAGCCATTCTTCTCTCTTCTACTTCTTCCACGGTAGTACTTGTTGAAGGTATGGACT
>JAFMPE010042101.1:0-15072 GCA_024759925.1 Ficus religiosa | reverse complement strand
GAATTGCTGCAGCAATGCTACAGCATTTTCGCTCAAATCCTGCTACTGCTTGCTGAATGGAATGCTGCAGCATTTTTCGCCTCAAGCTCACCTACCATTCACAAAATAATGAAAACACACATCAACCCACAAATGATCCTATTTTTCTTCACATTTGCCATGATCTCTACCAAACATTAAACCCAAGATAAAGAGTTCACATAAACACAAAACAAAGGAAAACATGCTAAAAAAAAAACACAAATACTATCTAAACCAATTAATAACATCTAAGTCTGAAAATGCCTAAGATAACTCTAATTTCTAGAGTTATCAAGTTCTTCCCTATAATTATAATATTACAAAATTTAAAAAAATATATATTTTTAAACTGTAAAAGAATTTTTTTTTTTTGGTTATGAAAAATGGCTAGATACCTTTTTTTTTATTATTATTTACTTTGAGATAAATTTATCAGTAAATCTAGTTTTAGAAAATCTAATTCTTTACTAATAAAATTTAATATTTACTTTATTTTCAGTTTTTTGACTTAATGTTAAAAATAGTATTGACTAGTAAGTTAAATTATTTTACTTTATTTTTAGATAACAACTTGTTTATTTACCAAATTAATACATGTGTTTTGAGATAATTTAATCAATAATTCAGTATTTCCTAGTAAATTCAATCTTAATAAATCCGATATTTACCATTAAATCTAATATTTACGTTATTTTCAGTTTTTTTGACTTACATGAAAAAAATATTAATAAATCCAATGATTTTATATTTTTTAGAGGGATAATTATTTTACAATTTAGTAAAATTCAACAAATGTAACAAAATCCAACATTTTTGTCTCAAATATAAAACAGTTCTTTACATTTACAAAATCCCACACAAGTATTATTTCATTATAAAATAACCCTAACTCAAATTCAACTCCAAAAACCCAAAAAAATATCGAGAAAATTATTTAAATAACCATTGTTTTTTATTGATCGGCATGGTATAAGTTCTCCATTCTTAACTAACATTACACAAATTTTAATTAACTTTAATTTAATTCTGTATCATATTATTCTAATATAATTTTTTTATATCATATTAATATAATAATTTTTAAACTTGTATCATACGTGCTTTCCCTAAAAACACCTAACCCAAATACCCAGCCTCTCCGGACCACGAGACCACCTTCGTGGCCCACCAAAGAAACACGGACCGAAGGAGCAGCTTATGTGCGAAAAAAAAAAAAAAAAAAAGGCCAAAGCCAACAGAGACCGAGAAAGAGAGGAGGTAACTGCTACCTTTGCAGCTCGCAGTGGATCTTGATCCTCGCCTGCGACAGAGAGAAAGAAAACAGAGACTAAGACCCGGTTGTAGTCTCGAACCTCACTGCGATCTCATTGCCGTCGAGATCTGATATCGGTCGCGATCCCCTCGCCTTCAAGATCCAGCCACGATCTCATTGTCATCAAGATTCAATCGCGGATCGATTTCGTTGACGTTGAGATCTGGTCGCGGTCGCGATCTCGTCGCCGTCACTGGCATGGCATCCTCTCTTGTCGACGCTGGGAGAGAAGGAGAGGGGAAGGGAAAGAGACAGAGGGGGTACGTACGAGGCAGGGGGGTACAGTTGAAATAAAAATTAAGAGCAAAATTAAAATCTGTTATGATTTACCACTATTTCAAAAAAAAAAAAAAAAAAACTACTATTATATTCGTTAGTATCTTTTAAATTAACTATATGAAATTTTGTCATATCATTTAGAAATAAAATTAAAAACAATGTTCCTTTTTTTATTTTTATATTGAGCGTCTATATAGATGTACAATGTAAAAGTAAAGAGTCACAAAGTTATTTTATAAATAAAATTTTTCAAAATATCATTTTCTAGTCAAGAATATCTACAAACGAGTTTTGTCGATAAACTCAAAGATAAACCCTTCACTTCATGATGGATTCATCGTGAAATTACAGCTAAATTATGCTTGCAACCACAATAAATTATTTCCTTTAAAATCTTAATATTTACTTCCTTAAATTTTATAAAAATAATATTTACTATAATTTCAGCTTCAAAAATGTAACAATAATATTTATTTGAACTTAAAAATGTAACCATAATTCATTTTAAAAGAATGTAACCATAATTAAATACAAGAATAAACGAGAATGAGAAATACTCCTAATTTCTCTCAAGTGCACTGCCAATATTACTTGATCAGTTAATGTTTATTATTATTATTATTATTATTATTATTATTATTATTATTTTGAATAAGATCAGTTAGCTTAGAAGAGAAAACAATTAGATAATTAGATGCTTCCAATAGAGTTCTGAAATCACATTATATACACTGTTACAAAAGAAATTTTTTTTTATTAAAACCCATCTGTCAGTATCTACCAATTTATTAAAACAAACATACTTTCTCGTTAAGTACAAAATGTAATCCAACTCCAATGCCACCAAAAAAAAAAAAAAAAGCAAAGAAAAAGTATCTTGATAATCGGCTGTCGTTGTTCTCTTACTCCCAAGTCGTGAAAAGCAATGCACAAAACGTTTCATTTTCTAGCTACTTGCGATCATCTCCCGCCTTTCCTGAAGCGATAGTGGAGATAGAATCGTCAGTATAAGATACTGATCTTTCGAACGACGGGTCGTCTTCGTCCTCCGACTGATCCTTAAACTGTATCTCCTCCACCTGTCTCACCACCTCCGACATCTCCGGACGCTTCTCCGGCAACTTCTCGACACAATGCAAGGCTATCTCAAGCAGCCTTAGCATCCCGGGGACAGCACTTTTCCGGTTCACCGCAATCTCCCCATCGAAAATCTCAGCCGTCCATTCTTCCCTTATAGCTCTGTGCACCCAGGTGCATAGGTCCACCCCGCTCACACGGGGTGGTGCGGTGTGGACTCCTACTTTTCCCGTGAGGAGTTCCAGAAGGAGGCAGCCATAGCTCCACACGTCCGACTTCTTTGAGACTCGCTTTGCGGACTGGTATTCTGGTGATCGGTAGCAGACTGTGCGCTGTGCAGCAACGGAGATCAGAGAAGCAAGGCCGTAGTCGGAGACTAGAGCATTTTCGTCCGAATCAAGAAGAACGTTTGTGGATTTTAGGTTGCCGTGAGGAACAAGGAAATTGGTGTTGAGGTGTAGGTGTTCCATGGCTCGAGCGACACCTCGAGCAACGTTTAGTCGTCCGCCCCATCGGAACGGAATTCTCTCTTTCTTGCCTCTTTTTCCTGCAACGTTTGATTCGTTTTTTGCTAATCAGAGTCAAAATTTTGTTCTGTTGTTAAACACTAGCTACTGATTTAGTTTTTAGTTTCTAGTTTTCGACGACAATATTTATTTTTTCTGCATTAAACAAATTTGAGTGTATATATAAGAGATGAAAGATGAGAGCCCTTGACTCCGAGGAGCCGAACAACAGCGCATACAACACCAAACCTAAGGTACTAAATATCAAAAAAAAAAAAAAAAAAATTCCATGGTTTTGCAGCAAATATGCAAATGAAGGTATTGATTAAATTGTAGCCCACTAATTTGCCTATGTACATGTGTTTCCAATATTACAAGAATTGATTGCTGTTTACTTAAAAAGGAGGCCTAAGGATTGATGCAAACAAGTAATGCCCACAAATTTGTCAGCCAATTAATGAACATAAAAATTGGACATGTTTGGTTCCATCTAAAAAAATTTAAGCGTGTTTGGATCACCACTTTGAATGTAAATTTTCAATTCAATCCAATCTACGACTTAAACGGACACGAAACAAGTTCGAAAAAAATCCAAAGAAGCAACCAAATAGTAAACAAGAAACTCACCATGAAGGCGGGCAAACAGGTTTCCTTTCTCCACGTACTTGTACAGCAACAGCCTCTCCTCCTTGTTGTTGTAGTAAGCAAGAATTGGCAGCAAATTAGGGTGTTTTTGGTTGGCAATCTGCAACAGTTGCTTCGCAAATTCCTCATCCGTCATTGGCTTCAAATTCCGAAGCCTCTTCACAACAACAACAGGCTTTCCTTCCATCATTGCCTTGTAACATTTCCCAAAAGTCCCTTGTCCCAGCCCTTCAGCCGAGGCCTTGAGAAGATCACTCATCTCGAAAGTACTGTTACTTCCTTGGCCGTAATTATCCGCCACGAATACAAGCTTCCTTCCCTCTTGTCCTGAAGTAATAAGCTTATTATTGCCAATTGGTCTTCTAATAAGGTTATTATTGCCAATTGGTCTTGATCTTTGATCTCCTCCAACTTCTGCGATCACGAGCTGATCATCCTCATTTTTCTCATGTTTTATTTCTCCTCTTTCCTTGTACTCATTCATCATCTTCTTCAGCTTCCTCGCTTTGTTGTAGTACAGAACAAAGAGAAGAATTATCACAATCAGAAAAACAAACTCAATAACAAGCAAGTAGTCCTTCACATTGTGCTTGAGAGACCCCAGAAAAGATTTGTGATCAGTCTTATCTCCGTGTTCGGCTGTGTCATTTCCAACGGAGTTGCAAGCCATGGAAGAAGGTGGTCCACACAATCCTGGATTGCCGTCATATGAATCGTGACCAAATGATTGCAGGGGTCGAGTTTTTGGAATAGGGCCACCGAGATTGTTGTTTGAGACGTTGAAAGCTTCCAAGCGAGATTGATTGAAAGCCGGGATGGAACCTGTCAGAGAGTTGCCCTGCAAAAACAGTGCCTCCAATACTTGAATTCCCACCAGGGAAATCGGAATCTGCCCAGAAAACAAGTTTCCCGAGAGATCGACGCGAGTCAACTTGTGGTTGAAAGAGAAGTCTATCACAAGATTGCCACTGAGAGAATTGTTCTGAAAGCTTAGAACAGACAATTCAGTGAAGCTAATGAAGGCATTGGATCTTAAATCCCCCTTCAGTCCCATATTTTCTAGAGCTATTTCTATAACCAGTCCATTCGAATTGCATCGAACTCCGAACCATAGCGAGGCATTGGTGTAGCAATGAGAACCAGTCCAAACCTTATTTAGGGAAGGGTTGTCAAGATTAGCCTTTAGAGAATTAAGGGCCACTCTTTCTTTCATACTGTAACCCAACACTGGAGAGTCATTTTGGGCTATGGAGAAACTGCTTAGCAAAATAAATGAAGCGATTACAAGGAAAGATTTGAAGGGAATTGGAGAGCTTATCGCCATTGTTTCAGATAATTTCGAAAGTGAGAAAAGAAAGTGAGTTTTGTAATATGTATCTTCAAAGTATAAGTAAAATATTTTCATTGAAATCTCATACTACAGCTATGCAAAGAGTTTGTTTATTGAACACAAGAACGAGGAAACTCATTTGGCTTCTTTTTTGTTGGATCTTTCTGCTGATTATTATTGAATGGCTGTTTATTTTGTGACATTCTAGTGATTCCAGCCAGATTAGAGCTAATTGACATAAAACAAGTGCATAAATAAAATATCAATAAATTCGAATTCAAACTCAAGATAATGACGTGTAAATCCATAAAGCCCAGCTAATTAAATTTGATATTAAATGCCAACAAAAAAAAAAAAAAAAGGATTAAAAATCCTAAAAATGAGCAACTTCGAAAGCCTTCGTCATGTTTTGATATTTTATGCCATGAAAGTTGGGCTTTTTTTTTTTTTTTTTTTTTTTTTTTTTTTTTTTTTTTTTTTTTAAATGTCCTTAAACTAGGACAGGTCATATAGTGAAAAATATAGCTTAATCCTGCTAATTAAATTTTCAGAAAGATAATGCACAAACTTCCCTTGTTTGAAGGGGTGAAGCAAGGAAAGGTACAATGTTTTAAAATCCCACATACCTTTAACTACACATGCCTTGTGACCGTTGGCAAGAGTACAAACAAGAAATAGTCCGGAACTTTATTTTCAATATTACCCCGTAAAACAACGCATAAGTAGTTTTATTGGCCAGCTGATTATAAAACCGACTTGCTATTTTTTCACTAAGTTAGGTTGTTTCTAAAGCGTATTAATCTTTCCTTTTCTTTTCTCTTAGACCATCTCCAAATGCCATTGTTCACGCTGTATTTTTTATTTTTACCAACTTTAAAAGAGCCAATTTCTATTCAACAAAGAATGAATACTAAAATTTTGTTGAAAAAAAAAAATTCGTATTATATTTATAACGATTGAATTTTAATTCTGTTTATTATTTAAAATTCTGATATTTTTGTCAGTTAGTTAGAGAATTTTTTTTTTCTTTGGTATGTTAGAACTTTGCTGAGCAAAATGAAATATATTTGTGAAAATTTGAGGAATTATTCGGAAAATTAAATTTTAAGTTGACCACTTAATTTATGAAAACTATATTTATCTCATCAAAATTTTTTAAATTTACATAAGATTTCCAACCTGATATTTTTAATATTTGCCCTCTGAATATGTCACTTGTGTAACTTCCCCCTGCAACATTCCGTCCCCTTAAGGTTACTATTCTGGGAGTACCACATGCCAGTCCTATTACTCGTCATCCTATTACTCGTCAGGTGGTGGTCCAGTCATTGAAGTATGAAAATATTATATTTAAGAATTTGTGTTTTAACATACTATTTTTAATTCTATATCAATCTTTTGTCATCATTAGTAAGTTTCAGAATTTGTAAAAATTAAAATTCTTGTTTTTAAATAATTTAGAAATGACAAAATTGTAACAATGATACGGAAAGATTGAGATACCAATTAATAGCAATCAAATGTGTGATTTTGTATACTTGAGAGAAAATTGACCACTGAATTATTGGCTTGTGATCTGAATTCCTTGTTGAGAATTAGTTCACAACCTAATTCAAAATAATACCGAAAGTAAAAAAATGGAAGAAAATAAAACACACCAATGACTATTATGCAAGTTCATCCAATTGATACTACTTTGTGTTTCTGGTGCCGCAGATTTATGATGATGATGAAATTTTTGCAAGAAATTCACTAACATACTATTCATGATTGTGTTAAACTCACCCAGCCCCTCTGTGTTTTTCAGCTCTCTCTATTAAGAGAACTAAAAAAAATATTAAAAAAAACCCCTAATAATAGCGCCCCCTTTTGTAAAGAAAAACTAGGATAACCAAACTTACAAGTGTGAAAACTCTAAAATACCCTTAATGAATAAGGCATTTTCTGCGAAAGACATTTTTTTGTAGGGCATTAATTAGGCTCCAAAACTTAACATCCCTCTATTTATAGGAGCCAAAGAACTGAAAGTTGCTTCTCAGTCTTTGATATTGTGTTGATCTTGTCTTTAATTTCTAATATATGTTGCCTAATTCTGCACTCATTGACTTTCCAATTTGGGTTGATTCCTCAATATGGTAACGAAACTTGATACTCGTCCCCTTTGATGAGGTCATCTCCTGATATCTAGGATATGATTTTCCTAAAACTATCCCTTGTCAAACAATTGTCGACTTGATTCTAAACTCTGGTCAAGGCATTCAACTCGTGAGTTGTGTAGTGAGAGATGATGTATGAAATTTGACATCAACAATTGTTGGGAAAAAAAACAAAACAAAACAAAATACAAGAAAAAACATACCTGTCAAGTTTTAACTTTCACAATCGTGGTCATGTTGACAATAACATGTTTTCCTATATTCAAAATTTGAGCCCCAAAAAAATTTAAAAATTTTTTATTTTTCTAGAGATAAATCTATATCAGATTCTAAGTCGAATCTGACTTGCAAATCTACTTCAAGAACTCACATGTAGGTTTGGATATCATCATTCTAATAAATAAAGCTTAATATTTGAAACAAATGTAGTCACGTAATCACACAAGATTAATGCGAGTATAATAATTCCAAGATTTGAAATTACTCCAAAACAAACACCTAGCCCGATTTTGATCTGAAATGAAATTCTGCACCAATCTTAAATTTAACAAGAAGCTAATCTTCAACATAAACAAAAATTCCAGAGAATTAAAAATCTAAGTTTAATCCAAAAACTGTCAAGAAGTAATTCGAATTCCATAAAATTAAACTCCTGGAAGAGTAATCAAAATCTCCAAACTTTTAATTTTGAATTTACTAATTACCAATTAAAATTAAGACTAAAACTCCTGACCGTCGAAATTAAGAAGAAAATATTCAGGATTAAAGAAAAATGGTACATATCAATTCAAGTGACAAAGATGGATCTCGTTGGACTTTGCTCAACAAGAAATAGACCCACAATGTGGACTTCACCATCCTGATCAGGACGCAAACTGTGCAGTAATTGAACACACGTCACTACACTAATATGCATAAGACGCTTTTTTTTTTTTTTTTTTTTTTTTTTTTTTAAGAACATAGGGACGGTAGCTAATTAACCATTATCATTTTTCTTGTGTTCGACAATCCGGTCAAAAGTTTAGTTTTTAAATGCACGCCACATTGAATATGCCATTTATCCGTTTTGGAGTTGGACATTTCAACAATATATGAAATCCGAAGAAAAAAAAAAATATATAATAATATTATTATTATTATTATTATTAAGCTTTTTAAGATAACGTGGTCCCCAAAGAAGGGGAAAACAAAATCGACCCATAGCGTACCGAATATCAAAGAACAAGCGGTCCTTATACATGCTTTTTTAATTTTTAATTTTTATTTTTATTCTGAAATTCGAACAAACTTTTACAGTGATAATTTTTGTCACTAAAGAGTTAGTATGTTTATTTGAAATACCAAACTCAAAAGCATCTTCATTTCTCCCATCTTCTTCATATGTTCTATATATAGATCATCATCAGCATTCTGGTGACGATAGTTGTCAAATGTGTCCTGAATCACGTCCCTCTTTCCAAAGTGTGTCTCCTACCATGTTCCTCTTTCTGGAATTTATATCCTGATTTTCCCTTGTGTTTCCCTCTTGGTCATGAGCTTCGCGACTTGAAGATTCGGGAACGTGCGTCGATGGGGTCATTCAGACGGTAATCCAGAATAACCTCGGAGAATGTCCGAGTGAAGCTATTTCTTGCATTGAAATGACTAAAAACGAGATAAGACCCTACTGCACACTCGGACAGCTCCGTGGCCCTGTCATATGTATCTCATAAAATCGGCGGTCCCATTCATGCCGAAGCCATACCGAGGACGTTATGTACGGTTCGAGTGTTCGAATCTTCTTTAAGGTCATGGACTAGCCCTCCTCCTAGGATCCGAGTCGAGGTAGAGGTTTTGGAGAGCTTTCGAGCTGAGAGTTTTGAGCCACCACTATATATAAGTAATTTTTCCTTCTTAAAATTTCCGAGTCATATGTTAATGATGTGCAAACACTATTTAGAGGAATGACTCTCTTTTGTAATGAGCTACGTTATAGCAAACACTATTTAGAGGAATCAGTAGCCTTAGAGGGGGTTTGGTGAATGAGTTTGAGTTGAAATTTGTAAGTTTAAATAGTAATATTGGTTAACTTTTTCAGAAAAAACGAAAAACTTTTAAGGAAAAAGACAAAAATTGAGTTGATGGTGATGAGTTTAAACTCATCATCCAAACATAGCTTTTATTAGTAGTGAACAATCTTCATGACACGCCACTCTTGCTAATAAGTAGTCTTCAAGTAACCAATACTAAATTATACAACACGCTTAAACAATAACACTTGATCAACTAGACGGAAACAAAATACAATTTGGTAATCTAGGAAGTGACTGCGGAAAGGAGTTTCGTAGATTATGTCTATTAGCTAATTAATTGCCGTACAGACTTTGCGAATTTCACCCTGTGTTCCAGTTTTGACGCCGATATTGCTCATCTTCACCATGGACTTGGCGAACTCCACATTAAAGTTTAGGCTTTGTGGTGCTTTCCCTCCTAAGAAGCGTTGGACGAACGTCCTTGTGGAGGGATCGGCCCACAACTTCTGATCGGACTCGAGAATTCCTCTTCCACTTCTCACGTTCGCAAAGAAGGCGGTGTCGAAACGAGCTGAACTTCCAGTGTCCAGATCGATCCGCTTTGTGCCATCGCCATTCTGTGGACAGAGCGCTTGAAGTTGAGAAACGAAGGATGAGTCTATGGTAGGATCCGCTCCATTTGCGCTTTCAGTACTGAAGTTGTAGAGTCTGTAGCTGAAGAACTGACATGCTGTAGTGCCAATGGTATGTCCACCTGTTGACATCAGGAAATAAATTTTGGATTATTGGACGTGGTTGTTCAACCATCATGTATCTATTCTCGACCTTACCATTCTTTTTTTTTTTGGCTATTTTAGAACTAAAAGGAAAACCAATATTTCTCACGGATGTGATAAATGTCCTTTTTAGAATATTGTTTTATTGGATGTCCAAATTCTGTTCCATTTTAAAAATTTAACTTGATATTCAATTACAAATTCACTAATATAAATGGATGATTAATCAATATCAATAAATGATTTAGCAGTGAATTACTGACGGACTTGATAACCGATGTTAATCATTTATTTGACCAGTGCATCACTAAATAATTTCTTTATTTCTGTTTAGTCATTACCAACTAAGGTGACGAGGTCTTGAGTGTTGAGACTCTTTGCTGCAAATTTCTGCTTCTGCGAATCCATGGATTCAGTAAAACCAGGCAAAGTGGCAACATCAGATGCTAATGAAACTCGTCCATCTCTTCGCCCGGTCGGAACTTGCCATTTAATTCCTTTGGTCTGCACGTAAAAATAATAATAATAATAATTAGATAATAATGGTTTTGTTTAATAGATATACTTCGTTAGAGTGCTTCAGGTTGTGAGAGTGAGTCTAGTAGCGGTAGTTTTCAAATTTGAATTTCTATTGCAAAAACTCTATATCAAGATCTAGAGGCAATTACCAAAACAACAGAATCACGAGCAGCAAGTGCGAGAATATCGGCGCAGGAAACGACGCCAGGGCAGGCAGCTTCAAGTTGGGTTTTTGCGTCGTCAATGACATCATAGCCTCTCAAGCCGAGGTTCGGTCCAGCAGTTCTCTCGGTGTTTGCGCCGTTGATGAGGACGGAGCCATCGCAGCCTTGGACGAAGCAGTCGTGGAAGTGCATTCTGAGAATGCCGGGAGCTATGGCGGGATTGGATCGGAAATGAGACGCAACTGTGGAGCTAACAATGTCTTCGGCTCTAGGGCACGTACTTGAATAGAACCCAACTCGGGTTCCCTGGCCATGCACCAAGGTGGCAACAAGACCAAACAATAAAAACAACACCAACATGGATTTTTTGAGTAAATAAGAAAGACCTTCCATGGAGATACTGGATATAATTTTCTTTGTGATTTTTTTTTTCTTAACAATTATGGAGTCTCGAAATTGGAGACTTAGCAAAGAAAACTACGTAAAAATATTACTATATTCTGGCCTAACTATTAGCGTTATTTGGCTTGTGATTTTGGGAAGGTGAGGTGCATGAATTTATAGGGGAGTGAGAGGTCAAAGAAGAATGAGAAAGTAAAAGAAAGCGGCTATTATAAAAATGAGGATTTACAAAAAGGACATCAAAGTCGTACAAAAAAGACAAATTAATATATAAATAGTGGCATGACGTGTGTAAGATAGGGTATAGCTCGACCTGAAGTACATGATGTCGTGAAACGAAGTGCTCAAATCTCAACTGGATTGCATTATGTGCCTGGTCCTGTTTTTGCGCGTGATGAAAAGTCAATGTCGTTTTCTTTCTTTTCCTTTGATTTTTATTTTTTATTCTATTGTAATAATTATATATATATATATATAAATTTCCACAAAGAGAATATGGCACTAAACAATTTCTTTCTGATATACATTGGTATATAGGATAAAAGACCTAGGTCAACTTAACATTTCTCAATTTGGTATTAGAGTTCATTTTAAACTCAGTTATCTTTTATGGTTGGTTCTTTGTTTTTTTTTTTTTTTCCTCCTGAAAAAGTCAACAAAAATTGTAACTAATTTTTTAAAAAATCAACCAACTTCAATCTAAAAATTCAATTTCATTTCAAACTCAACTCAAATAATAAACGTATGCTTCAATTATAAGCTCCAGGAGCTCACATAAGATTGAAATCGCGATTGAGTTACAGGAACTTGCAAAGACTGTGAAGGAAATGATCAATGAGAAAGTAGAACAGTACAGGAAAAATAGTAATAATGGAGATCCCTTCTTTGATGGGGAGTGGGAAGAGGTGCATCAGATTGTTGTTTCTAATATAAATAGATAAATAAATAAATACTGCAGCTGGTATCAAAGAAGTCAAGTACATCCAAAATAGATCCTAATTTAGACTAGTCTAATTTATAGTTAAAAGAAAAATAAAGGGGTTTAAAATCCAGCCACAAGGCTAGTAAAACAATAAAATGAGAAAGACAACCAACAAGCAACCCACAAAAGGTAACGGAAAACAATGATTTTCATTGAAAAATTGAGTGAGATCTCGCCAAAACCCTACTTAGTAAGAAAAATCTAGGAAAAAAGAGTATATGATTCAATCAGATCTTATTTATGTATCTTGAAACTTTTTGCACCTTTGAGCATGAATGACATGGACCATTTTGTTTTCAAGATCACTATGGATTGGCACCCCCATAACCCCTCATCCTTTATCAAGCTCCTGATCACTCTCATCCTTTATCAATCCATGTAAATATTTAGAAAAATACTTTAGAACATCAGTTTTGTTAAGCATCATACAAATAGAGTAGTCGGCCCCAATAGTGGGACTCATATTGTAGAACTCAAACTCTATTAGTGAGTGATGTTAAATATCACTAAGGGTTTTTTACATGAATGTCTAAATCGAAGAGTATGATTTAAAATATGTCTTTTTTTTTCTTTTCTTTACATGAATGTCTAATTTGATACTTATAAAATCCTTTCATCAAGAATTGACTATAAACAAATAAAGAATTGATAAAAGAAGGCCAAAAAAAAAAAAAAAAGTCTCTTAAAAGCAAATCTTTTATAAAAGGGAAAAAAGACAATATTTTACTTGATTTATTATAAAGAAAAAAAAAAGGGACTCTAATAGATATTAGTTATATGGTATATGAAAAACAATCATAATAATAATAAATTTGTCAATAAGATAAAATTCACAACGAAATATTATACTTGATTTATTATAAAGAAAAAAAAAAAAGACCCTAACAGATATAAGCTGTATGGTATATGAAAAATAATCATAATAATAATTAATTTTTCAGTCAGATAAAATTCACAATGAAAAATAAAGAAAATTAAATTGATCTTGTACAGAAATATAAATACTTTAAAACTTAAAAAAGACATGACATA
Organism: Ficus religiosa; assembly: GCA_024759925.1. Classification (NCBI taxonomy): domain Eukaryota; kingdom Viridiplantae; phylum Streptophyta; class Magnoliopsida; order Rosales; family Moraceae; genus Ficus; species Ficus religiosa. The sequence goes on along the minus strand of JAFMPE010042101.1, from coordinate 1,859 downwards.
ATAATTATCATAAATAAATAAAAAAACATGATATATAGTAATAATAAAGAGAGAAAAAAAAAACATATCACATTTAAACAAGTATCATAATCATATGGTAATTATCATAAAGAAATAAAGAATTTCATATGATATTTAAACTTTAAAAGTTAATTTTTAAAACAATTCCAATAATAATAAATAAAATAAATTATCATAATAATATTACAATTATTATAAAGAGCCTAAATTATATTTAAGAAATAGGTTTATTAAAAACTTAAATCTTACTAACAAGTAATCACTATAATAAAGAACTAATCATTAATATAAAGATAAAATAATGATGAATAAATAAGGAAAAAATATATGCATATTCATGATAAGAGAGAATGATGTTAAATATAATAAATGAGCAAAATGCGTACTTTAAATTATTATTGTTTTTATAAAAAAGGATATTTATGTAATTTAATTAATAAATAGGTATGTTTTAAAATGAAGTCTTTAAAAATAAACTTTTTAAGTAATTATTTTATCAATAACGTTCCTTAGAATTTTTCTAATATTTAAGCCAACTCCCGAAGTAGGGGACCATCGAGGCTAGCTTTTGAACCACAATATGGCCAGGAACCTACACCCTACACAAACTTCGCCACTCCAAAATTCCGGCTTCCGCCAACTCGACAACCAACTCAGGGGAGAGAGCTTGGCCACCATGAATTCAAGCATTTCTATCCATCCAAACTATGCTCTATTGATTGGCTCCCCGGCCCCCTCCCTAATCTATCCCATATAAGATTCCCATTTTTCTTTCTCTCTCGACATTGTTTAGTTTTTTTATTCATAGAATTATGTGATTGGACATGAAAAAAATATATCGTACTATTAAGACAATATTTTTAATTTAGTCTTTATTAAGTTGCATTAAATTGTCATATTATTTATAATATGAGGTTAGTCCCTAAACTTTTAAGATTGTTCAATTTTAGTCCCTATTTTTTTTTTTATAGCTTGAATGACATCTAAACTTTTAAGATGTTGCTACATTAGTCATTTTCGTTAATTTTTTGACAAAAGCCGTCAGTAATTTAGTTAAAAAGTAATACTCACTAACAGATTCTGTCCAAAAATTATTGGAAAAAACTACTGTAGTGACGTTTTTAATAGTTAAGGCCAAGCTACTAAAGAAAAAAGAATATGGATCAAAATTGTATAAATTTAAAAATCTAGGGGCCAACCTAGCAATTTATCCTATAATCTAATATGATTTAAAAAAATCTGACACTTCAAGACTACATATATACTTGTGAATATCTTTTCATATCCTAACACGGTAATAATAACAATAAATGAGAGATGATAATTTGTATCGTCGATTGTATTCTAGCTGTGTTGATCTAATTTTTTCCCCAACTAAACCCGACCTGTGACACGAATTTTCCTTAAACCTATAACACGAACACAATAGGGATTGACATGACACTAATTGAAATTGACCTGTAACTCGAAATTGATCCGTGACATGTTATTTACCCTTTAACTGAAATTAACATGGAATTAGTAGCATAACATCACAAATTAAGCAAACTATCTTATTGGATCCATCAAAGCTAATTCAAATTAAGCAAATCATATTCCAAATTCAAAAAAAAAAAAATCCTACAAAACTAAGAAAAAAGCTCTTATTATTATTATTTTTAATTAAAGGCAAGTCCGTACACGTTGAACTCAGATTAATTGACACGGACAGAAAACACAGGTCGTGCTCGGATTAGACTAGTCTAATTCAAAATTGGTCCCTTTTTTTTCCGTGTTCAATTGAGTGACATGTTTTCGATCCGTCCCTTATTTTTCTTGACTCTAACCTATAAAATTTG
>JAFMPE010041990.1:0-15074 GCA_024759925.1 Ficus religiosa | reverse complement strand
AGGTGTAACCCAACATATAGATTCATGAGATTCCCCTGCTAGGGTTTTTGACTAAATAATCCCTACCACTCCCCCTTCCAACAGTTATCTCTTACGTCTCTTGGTGACTTTCTCCTGGATATTCACATCTACAAATTGTAGTACTTGGTAAGAATGTTTTTCTACAATGATTTTGAAACAAATAAACAAATAAAATAAAATAAAATAAAAATATTCTTCTAATTCCCTAGTTAAAATGCTGTACGTATGGAAACAAATTCGAAACCATCATTGAAAATATGGATTGCACGAGTACAGTTTTCGAAAACCATCGTTATAAATTAAGTTGCTTTTCCACCCAAGACCGTTTTCTAGAAACAGTTGTGGAATTTATATGATGATGATGATGAAGATTACAATCTGGAAAAACTCCGAAAACAGTCCTAGATTTAAAACTCACCCAACCCCCTGTAGTGACCTGCAAAATTGAGCTACTACCTTAGTTAAGAAAAATGCGATGAAAATAGGATTTATCATAATTTAGTCATTTATTTCTAAAATATTTAGGTTTATATTTGTAATTTAGTTTAAATTTGGAATTAAGTTTATATTTTATACTTAGCCATCGTGCTGCTTGGATAATATGCGATGACTACATGAAGAAAAGATTCTCAAGAAGCCTTAGAAAAATTGTCACATATGATCGGCACTTAAGACTAGAAATCGAAGTCCAAATAAGAGAGGATGCGGCATGTTAAAAGGGTATGAAAACGTGAGAAAATATGCCATACTGGCATCTAATTAGCTAGCTTCGATCATGTGTCACATATCTTGTTGACACCAAAGTAATCTTTTAAGGCTACCTATTTATGTGAGCAAGGTGAATCGGTTTGATCAAATAAGTTTCAACAAAGATAAATAAAAGTAAAGGGATAATAAAACAAAAGAAAGAGAAAGAAAGAAAGAAGAAAGAGATAGGAAAGAAAAATAAAGAGAGAACCCTTTTCACTCTCTAGCAATCAGTTTAGTGTAAATGTATCTTTCACTGAATGGATAGAGAGAGCTATGATTCAAAGGGCTTAAGTTCCACCTCAACTTTTTTTTTTTTTTTTTTTTTTAAAGATACCCTATAATTTTCAATAAATTTTCATAAAACCCCCCTAAAAAGAAAATTTTAATCATAATAACTCTTAATCACTCATTATATAGTTATTAGTCCCATGATAAATTAAATGTTCTAGTTTTGTCATTGTTTCACTGTATTACTTTACCAGTATCATGTTTTAAAAACATGTTTTCAGCTATGCTATTATCTTTATTAGCATGCTCTTAAGAATTTTATAAAAGTATGTTCATGTATGGTGAATTCTCATGTTTTTTATGAATCAATTCAGTTATGGACTGTCAGAACCCAAAGAGAGGCCATTCAACATTGGTCAGGATTCTAATAATATGACATTAATGTCACATACTCGAGGACCCTAAGTTAAAGTTAAATAGTTGTATTTTTTGTTTTAATGTGGATAGGCTATCTGGTTTATTTATTGAGCTTTCACTCACAAAGTTCTTGGGATGCAGTTAACAGAGTTTGTAATATCAAATGGTTGACTAAGGCAGGATCTAGAGTCCCATAATAAGATTTGATATTTTAATACTTGGGATTTTGTAAAATAAGAAGAATATTTGTCTTGATAATAATAAGAATTTATCCGTTCTATAGTATAATTTTTATTAAGTTTTAATCACATGAATTGAGGTTTTTATCAATTAACGTTCTTCTTGAGCCGGTGGAGAAGTTTAGAGCTGCTAACTAAGTGAAATTAGCTTTAATAAAAGACATAAAGCAGTATGCTTTTCATTCCTTTATTTAAAAAAAAAAAAAACTATTTCTATTTATAGTTTATTTGTGAAGTATTTTTATTATGTCATTGAAAAAGCAGTACTGCTTCCCTTTCACACACACATAAAAAAAAAAAAAAAAAAAAAAAAAAAAAAAAAAGAACAAGAAGAAGAAGAAGAAGAAGCAGTACTTTCTATTTAATTACGGTTAGTCTAAGGGATATATGTGAATGTAATAGTACTATTAACAAAAGTGTGATTCTATTGATATACTTCTCTTCACTCTTCACATTCCCTTTCTTAATACACCCCCTCTTAATTCAATACGATTCAATTTACTTAATACACATTACTTTCTTTCCACAATTACTATTAACTACTATAAAGTAAAAAGTACTCCGCCACTTCAAATTTCTTTTCACCTTTTTACTTATTTTTTGATGTTCTATTTTGATATTATCAAGAGTTCGCTTGATCAAATGAAAAAGTTGATGTATTATGACCAAACAAATTCATGTATAAATATATGGACATAGAAAGAGTTTTCAACAATTACTTAAATATATTCATTCATGGTTATCGTTGTTTTAGCCGTATGCCATATGATGTTGTTCAAATGGTTGTTATTGAAGGTGTAATCGTCACTGTGCTGGAGACCATCTATGCGCTAGGGAACGAGGTGCGTGAGAACCGGTAGACTTCCTTTGCCTGCCCAGTGGGGAAGATCCAACCAGACTAGAGAAGTCCCTTCTCAAGTCACTAGTTGGCCTATTAGCACCCAAACCCTGAACTACCTCTTCTTTGGGAACCTCGGGCAGATCACCATCGAGTTCCAATATACTGGCCTGAGCAACACTTCCCCAACCACAGCTAAGTCCCTTGCGGGATGGTCAGCCGAGGCTGCCCTTGTCACGCTGCTCCGTACTGCTCGACAACCATACCTTGGCTGCCACACCCACTGCTCTGCACCACCTGACACCTAACATTCGGTACCTGTCACTGTACCTGTCCTTGTCTCTACTCCGATGCCACCCTCCACTACCTGATCAAACTGACACAATACTAACCGCTTTTGTCAATACTGATGACCTGTACCCATGTCCCCCTATCACCCGAATGGTAGGGCACGTGGCATCTATCTAGTGGAGGTCAAGTATTCGTATACCCGAAGCATGTCTACCTACCAGAATCACTCGGAATATAACCCATATGGGTCACCCGAGCACCTGAACCAGTGGGAAACGCTTGAAAATAAAGGATGTCTCACTCACTCAGGGATGGTCAAATTTTGCCTTCTCTAAACTTTGCTTCTTCACTTGCTCATCAATGCCTTTTGCTGACTTAAGCATCGGAGTGCCCTTAGCAGACACCTCACTGGTGTCTCCCTTATTCCAAGGTGCTTTTCTTTTGTAGGCGACTAGGCGTAGCACGATGGTACAAGGTGGATCACGTTAGGTGATCCCATCTAGTATTACGTCAAAGATTTTTTGCATCAACATTTTGGTGCTAGAAGGAAGGCACCGTACCTTTCCAGCAATCACGTCCCAATCATCCTTGTTCTTTATTCACCTGCCTCTCCACACCACTTACATACCTTGTTGAGCCCATGGAAGAGCAGGCCAACTAAGACAACGAGGATGAAGAGAACCCTGCCTAGACCGGTTCCCAAAGGACTAGGTGAGCCCAATGCAAGCACGGCGCACGAGCACCACAAAAACCTACATAGATGGAGATCCTAACTCGAAACGTCCAGAATTTGATGGAGACCGGTAGAGTGCTCGCTGATGTTTTTAGAGAATTCCGGGGTGCACTACCCCACCCCACACTAGAGGCAGAAGCCGAAGGCTCCTCACCGGCTAGATGATGCAAATCAGCTTAGAGGTTAAGAGGTCGAGAAGTCGAGGCCCAATGGTCGAGCACACGGGCAACCGAAGCACGTGGGGGAACTTAAAAAGAGGGGGACGGGATCTTGAATAGTACAATCTAAACCGTGAGTGCTCGACGAGTCACCATAACTGAGTGACCTGGACAAAAACTTACACAGGCAATGAGGAATCAATCTCAACATCCCCAACAGCTCGTATAAGACATAACCGGCATCGACACTGAGAAACACTGATCGTCTCTAGGAGATTGACCTTTCTGTTCGACCGCTTAGGACGAACAGGGATCAATTGTTGCTAATGCTGAGACCGCTCTGTCAAAAAACCACCCAAAGTCAAGACGGATGACCAGAACAAGTTGGACCACCTCCAGTAGCAACTTAACCTGTTAATGAGTCAGTGGTATGGGTTAGAGTAGGTTGGAGCGATCGACCCACCTTTCACTCCTGCGATCATGGTTGTGCCTTACTCGGCTAGATTTAAAATGCTGACTATAGACCCTTATGATGGCTCTATGGATGTTGATAAGCACCTAGAAAACTATTAGGCACACATGCTTATTCCAAATGCAAACAAAGCTACCCTCTGAAAAACCTTCTGCCTAACCTTAACTAGCACTACTCTACAGTGGTACTAGAGATTGATGCCGGGGATAATGGACTCATTCAATTCATTGTTCGATGCTTTCTCGGCGGCATTCCTCAATGCAAAAACCTAAAATAAGGAGACCTCATACTTGTTTAGAATTAAACAAGGATGTAAACTTTGAAAGGGTACTTGGTTAGCTTTGACAAGGCCATCATACAAGTCAAAAATTGCTCCAATGAAACCCTCATACAGGCTTTCCGGGAAGGAGTCAAGGACAAAAAACTGCTTTGGACAATTGCCTATGATGTTCCCCCAAACCTTTGCGCACCTAAGGGGTATAACCCAAAAGCACGCCGAAGCAAAGGAGTACATCAAGGGACGTAACTCTACAATCGAAGAAACATCGCAATCTGTTGGGAAGAGCAAGCCCAAGAAGGACGGGGCAGGTCAGGCCGGGGCAACCACCGAGAAGGCCACCTGTAAAGCTAAAGCTGCACCACAGCCCAAAACTCCTGTAAGAAGGTTCCATCAACATACTACCTTGTTCGCCACGGCAGAACATGTGTTGAACCAGTTCTCCAGAAGGAAACTGCTCAGGGATCCCCCGTCGATCAGAACAGATCGTACATGTAGGAACCCGATCAAGTACTGCAATTTCCATAAAGATATCAGCTATGAAACGAAAGATTGCATAAAGTTGCAGGACCAAATCGAGCTTCTAGTATGGGATGGACACCTACGAGAATTTTTTGAGAAGACCATTACCCCGACAAGTGGGGCCAATAGAACCAACCAAGTTCGACCATACCCTGCCACGGGAACAAATGATCGAACCAACGTCAGGGAGCCCGACCACATTATCTATACCATTTTTGGGAGAATGGCCAAAGGTGATACTGCAAGCAGCATGAGGAGCTACGCTTGAGATACTTGGCAAGTAGTAAATGGGGAGTACATTAATATGGCCGAACACATTGCAAAGATGTCCCGCCAAGACAGTGTCCCAATTACCTTCACCGATGACGAAGCTAACAAGCTTCTTAACCCACATAACAATGCTCTGATTGGAGAAAACAAGATAACCGATAACACTGTTCGGCATGTCCTAATCGACAACGGGAGCTCTGTAGACATCTTGTTCATGGACACTTTCACTAGGCTGAAAATTGGTGGAATAATCTTGGCCACACATCCAAACCCCGCTATATGGATTTGTCGATAAATGTGTTCAAGCAGCCGGCCTAATTTGTCTCCCGATCACTATCAATGACAAACCAGAGAAGGCTACCTGAATGGTGGAGTTCCTTGTCGTTAACAAACCATTGGTTTGCAATGTTATCTTGGGAAGACCGACCTTGAATGTGCTGAAAGCAGTGGTCTCAACTTATCACCTAGCTATAAAATTCCCGCTCCAAATGGAGTCAGGATTTTCAGGGGGAACCAAGAGAGAGCTAGGAAATGCTATGTCAAAGCAGTGAGCAAAGTGCGCCACAAAGTAGCCCAACTAGTTGTGGTGACCACCATCTACAAGATCAATGAGATTAACACCCTTAACGGTGAAATCAAACCATTGAGTGACCTAGACCCTCACATGTCCGAAGAAGAAACCTAAGCACAACCTGTCGAGGATCTGGTCCCCTATCACCTGGACCTCGAGTATCCAGACAGGACAGTATTGCTCAAATCAAAGCTCTGGCAGAAATACAAGTGAAACTGGAATAGTTCCTCCAAGAGCATAGAGATTTCTTCGCCTAGTCACATAAGGACATACCTAGGATCGACCCAGCAGTGATGTATCACCGACTGCATATGAACCCAAAGCATAAAATGTTGGTCCAGAGGAAAAGAGCTTTCAACCCAGAAAGGTATGAGGCCATCAACAAGGAAGTGAAGAAGTTACTCGCCACTAGTTTCATTCGAGAAGTGAGCTATCCGGAGTTGTGCACGAACATGGTCCTTGTCAAGAAAACAAATGGCAAGTGGCGGGTCTGTATAGACTACACGGATCTAAAAAAAAAGCTTGCTCAAAAGACTGCTTCCCCCTTCCCTGGATAGAACAACTCATCGATGCAACGGCCGGTCACGAGTTGTAAAGCTTCATGGATGCATACTCCAGGTACAACCAAATCTATATGAGCAAAACCAACCATGCTAGGACTACATTTACAACAGACCAAGGGTTATACTGTTACCGGGTTATGTCTTTCGATTAAAAGAATGCCTGGGCCATGTACCAGAGATTAGTAAACAAGATGTTGCCCTACTGATCGGGAAGTCCATGGAAGTATATGTAGACAATATGCTGGTGAAAAACAAGTGAGCAAGTGAGCACGTTGGGAACCTAAAAGATTGCTTCAATGTTCTTAGACAATATCCGATGAAGCTGAATCCACCCAAATGTGCCTTCGGAGTCGAATCCAAGAAGTTCCTTGGATTCATGGTAAATCACCGAAGCATTGAAGTGAACTCGACTAAGGCGTAGGCTGTAGTACACCTGTAACCACCACGCACCATCAAAGAAATTCAAAGACCAATAGGGATGATTATAGCTCTCTCTCGTTTCGTATCCAGGTCTAGCGGCAGGTGCCACTCCTTCTTCCAAGCACTCAAGGGTAAGGTAAAATCAACTGGGATGACAAGTGCGAAGAGGCTCTTTAGGGTCTAAAGATGTACCTGGCAAGCCCACCCTTGTTGTCCAAGTCGTTAAGTGGGTAAGTGCTTTATGTGTACTTGGTAGTGTCAAAAAAGTCGATCAGCTCAGTCTTGGTCCGAGAAAAGAACAAGATATAGACGCCCGTATGTTACAGTAGCAAGTCATTCCAAGGAGTAGAGGGAAGATACATCCCCTAGGAGAAGCTTGCTTTGGCCTTAGTCACCTTAGCTCGTAAGCTGAGACCTTACTTCCAGGACCACCCCATCCGTGTCCCGACCAATTACCTACTTCATCAGGTCTTGCAGAACCCTGAGTTGTCTAGTTGGATTACCAAGTGGGTTGTTGAGCTAGGGGAATTCGACATCTAATACGTTCCTTAGACAGCTATTAGAGCTAAGCTCTGGCCGATTCGTAGCCAAGCTCACCGAACAACCTGGACCAGCACTTAGAGCCGTGGAAAAAACCATCACCGTGTCTACCCCAGAAGGCCCAAGTGCACCCAATGCTAACCTCCCTAGGTGGAAACTATTCGTGGACGAGTCATCTAGCTTGGGGGGCTCTAGAGCCGAGCTCGTGCTGATCAGCACCGACCACTATAAGACCAGCTATGCCAGTCGTTTTAACTTCAAAGCATCAAACAATGAAGCGAAATATGAAGCTCTGATAACCCGTCTTGACCTGGCACGGGAACTCGGAGTGAAAGCCATTGAGGTCTCCAACGACTCAATGCTGATCATCAACCTGGTAACTGAGGCATTTCAAGCCAAGGAGAAACAAATGGCTAAATATCTTAGGAAAGTTAAACGTCAACTATATCAATTTAGAAAGCACATTGTGACCCAGATACCTTGATCCGAGAACTGTGAGGTAGATGCACTAGCCTAATTAGGCCCCAGCATCGATACAAAGGGCTTAGTCTCTGTACCCATGGAGCATCTTTAACTGCCCAGCATCAAGCGCACCGAGCAAGTGTTCTTCTTTGAGAAGGTCAAGACTTGGATGGATCTAATCGTAGACTACCTCACCACATATAGGCTCCCGGAGGATCAAGAAGAGGCCCTTAGAATCAGGAATACTTCAGCAAAGTACACCATGGTTAACGAAAAATTGTATCGAAGAGGACACTCGGCCCCATACAAGCGGTGCATTAGACCATCGGAAGCCAAATATTTGATGAAGGAAATACATAGTTGGGAATGCAGAAATCACTTTGGGGGGAAGGCCTTGTCCTTTAAAAGCCTTCATCGATGGTATTACTAGCCAACCATAGATAGAGACACTAAAGAGTTCACTCATAAGTGCATCAAATGCCAACAATTCACAAGGATGATTAAGTCCCACCTGGAGAAACTCACCTCAGTAGTTAGTGCATGGGCATTCGAAAAATGGGCACTTGACCTGATTGGACCACTATTGATGGCCAGATCTCAGTTCCGATACTGCCTTGTGGGTGTAAACTATCTCACAAAATGGATAGAAATGGAACCCCTGGCTCAGCAGACGAAGGCTAAGTGCACCAATTTCTTGTGGAACAACATCATCTGTAGGTTCGGGCTTCCACATACTATGGTCAAAGACAATGGGAAACAATTCTACAACCCAAGTTTCATCACCCTCTGTGAACAATTCAAGATTAAGAAAGTATTATCTTCCCCGGGGTACTCCCAAAGTAATGCGCAGGTCGAGGCCGTTAACAATACCATAAAATAAAACTTTAAAAAGAAGCTGAAGAAACATAAAAGGGCATGAATCGACGAACTGTCCAAAGCTGTCCAAGCTTACTGAACCACTAGCCACGCTGCAACCAGGGAGACCCCATTTGCTATGGCATTTGGTATAGAGGCTGTCATACCAGCCAATGTGAGCTTACCAAATTATCGAATAGGGAACAATGCCAAACAGATGATGGCTGAACACGATCTGGTCGAGGAAAAGAAAAAGCAAACCCTCATCCGCACCACCACCTGCAACCAAGTGGCAGCCAAGTACTACAACAAGAGGTTCCAACCAAGGATTTTCAAGATTGGAGACCTGGTCCTCAAGAAAGTTCTAGTCAAAAAGGTCGAGCTGAGTTCCTCTGTCTCTAAGTGGGAGGGACCGTTCAGGGTCACCGACATTGTGCCGTCAGGGACATACCGACTTGTTGACCAAGATGGGATGGTTTTGGGTCATCCTTGGAACGCCAATCACCTCAAGCATTTTTGCCAATAGTTATCCTATTCCACAATCAATACCATAAAGACCAAAAAATCCCTAAACAAAAACCCTGACCAAAAATCCCAAAACATGATGTTTAACCAAAATACCTAAAGCCAATATCATCAGGACACATGATACTTTAACAAAAAAATCACTAGAGCCAAAATCCATAAAAGCCCTAATCAGTAGGGTAAGGACCGAAATCCCTAACTAAAATTCATAATCCAAAATTCTCTAATAAAAAATCTCTAAATCAAATACCATAATAATCAAAGAAACCTTAACAAAAAATCCCTAAAATTAGGGGGCGAGGTTTTTTTATATTATTTTTTGTTCTTTAAATTCAAGTTTTAAAAATGGATTTATCAAATAAAAGTTGCTCTTTTTTAGGAAGGTATTTGATCTCCTTTTCTAAAATTAGATGTAAGGGTATTTTTGTCAGCATAATATGATCATATTTGTTTTTTTTTTTTTTTTTTTCAATTCTGCAAATAAGTTTGTTTGTATAAAAATTTTAAAACCATGACTCTAATTTGGTTATTTAAGTAAATGATCCTATACATACTCCAAAGAAAGGGGAAAAAAAATCAACGGGCAAAAACAGCCAACTTAAGATGAACAATATGCATAACCTAATGAATGGAGAAATACAATATACACCGGGGAAAAAAAAAGAGTGAAAACCTAAAAAGAAGTACAGTATGCATTGAAAAAAATATAAAATAAATAAATAAAATCCATGGCAATATTTAACATACCTCATAATTTTTTGCACTACTCAATGAAGAGTAAAAATTAGGGCGAAAATTAGGATTTTGTTATAGGTTCGAAAATTGTAATATTTATAAGTTGTTTAGTTGGGAATTTGATATATACATGTGTGTGGGAAGAAAATATAGTAGAGTTTCTTTTTTATGATAGAATTTTGTTCATGGAATTAAGTGTATAATAATTGTCCTTTTATGTAGTTTTGTTTAAGGATTTTTTTTTAATTAAAGAATTTGATTAAGATAAGGTGTGGAGAATCAAGAGGGTTATACCAATAGAATCACCCTTGATAGTTATAAATTTATCTCCGTTTGGATCTCTATTTTAAACCCACTATTATCATATATTTTTTAACAATGTTTTCTCTTATAAAAATTTGAATTTTCAATTTAAAAAGTAGACTTAAAATGATGATTTAAACGGAACTATAATGGGTGTAAATAGAATCGCTTTATTATTATTCATTGTGGATCACTTTTAGCAGGAGTTTATAATTATAACTTAAACACTCTGGTAATTCTAGTGATTTTGATCCACAGGTAATGATTGCCTTAAACTTTTTTTCCCCCTCCTTTTTGGACGGAAATTTAAACTCAAGATGCATCGATGATTGATGCACGAAACTTGAGGATTATAAATTTATATTAATCAAATTATATGGAAGACAAAAACTTATAGATGGAACTTGAGGATCTTATGGATGGAACATTCTTGGACCACTAATGGATTTCATATGATATGAATTAATGAAATTTATAATATCTTGGGCCTTTACCACCAAAATATATATATATATATATATATATAACATTTTTGTAACTGGAGCTGCTTCATTTTAATATGGGCCCCCAAGAATTTGAATTAATTTATGATGGAGCCAGCTATACTCTTGTGGCTCTCTAGAGGTACAGTAAAAGGATCTTGAAGATTTTTTCCATTCTGTTCTAGTTTTAAGCTTTGAGATGATGATTAAAAAAGGTAAAAGGAAAGATTCCTCGATTCTTTGTTGTCCTCTATGTGCAACTGCACTGTGAGGAATAATGATATTCTTCAATTTCATTTAGATATGAGTATTCATATTGTTGCATCATCTTAAAAAATACAAATTACTATCATAAATTAGATTAACTAATGGAGTAGTTTTAAACCTAAAATGAGGCAAGATTGGAGCAATGCACCGTTGGACATTCAACAGGCAATCTCACAACAATCAGTAAATTCATGCGGGTTGGAAAGCGGCTGAGGAAGGACAACGAGCTCGTCTCTTAATACTGTGCTCCTTATTGCCACACGATCCATCTCGTGGCACTTCGACCAACAGTTTATGCGGAAACTGTCGTTAAGAGCGGACATAAGATGAGAATGGAGTGAGCATGTCTCTGATCTTGTTCAGGAAAAGTTTTCAGTTAGTAATAAGAATACATGTATCTCGACTGTGTGTTCATCATTATTTACATCAGAAAAAGCTTCCCAATTATTCCAAACAAGTTAAAACAATAATTACAATTTACAAGCTAATCATTGAGCTTAGATAGTAAAAAAAGGCAACCGGAGGAAAGGAGAACGGAAGTGGAGAAGCAGAGCAAATCCAGAGGAGAATTGATAGCAACTTTCTTGCTCTTGTCAAACAAACCAATTAGAAGAAGCATCACTATTACATGACCAAGTTTTGTTTTGAGGTCATTCACTGTTTTTATGTCCAACCATTTCGGCCTTTCCTGTAAACTCAATGATGCAATCACACTTTAGAGATGGAAGACAACTCCATGAGTAAGAGAAACACAAAACCAACAGAGAAGTAGTAAAAAGAAAAGGAAAGAATGCCAAGCTGAAGAAAATGAGAGCAACAGAGAAAAACAAGAAACAGTGCTCAATTTTACTAGGTTTTCAATGTACCGAGATGATCTCGGATTTGCTAGTAATTTCACGGTTATATACAGAAGAAGAAGGCTGGTTTAGTGGATACCTAATACGAAAACTAATGATGACACAACTCACAGTAGTTGTTAACACATCATAAAAATGGCTCATATCTGAAACAAAATTTATAAACTAACCTTTAAAGTGAATAATCCAAACAGATTTGATCTGTAAGAAGCTTTTTCTTCAGACAGTGACTTCCCAGTACCAAGATTGCTTACGAACAGCTCATACAAACCCATTCCAAACACCAGCATCACCGTTCCCAAAAGATAAACATCTAAACATGCAATAAAAGTCGCATCTTAATTAGCACCGTCAACTTGGAACAACTTTGAACTTTCTGAAAATTAATACATTATGGCTTTTATTTACTTCACATCCATAAATGCCAAGGTCTGCTTTATGTATAGCGAGACTCGACACTCTGATGAATAAAAGATGCAGATAATGCTTTTTCTTTTCTTGAAAATACACAGAAGTATAGTAATACATTGATAGTAACAATTCTAAATCTATCTCATGCAATTTATCGTCTAGTCTATCTCTCACAACATCAAAATGTTTCAAGCGTTTCCGAATATCAATTGCTGGAAATGGGCCTACCAACTCTACAAAATACTTTTTGAAAGCATACATGGTCATTACAGTGCTCTAATTTGCTTTCAAAAGTGTCATTTCAAAAAATGGATTGAAAGAATGTTACAACATTGTTCAATAAAAAAGGGTTAAAGAAAATGGGATGAGATGTTTAGATACAAATGATCAGTTCTTTCCTAGAGAGGAAGTGACAGAAAGCAAACAAAATGACGGTTAAGTTGCAGTTAGAATTCAAATTGGATTCTTCACAACGTGATCGAACGTGAAAAATGATCAAGCAAGACAAGTCCTATTACAAGAAGGAAAAAAAATCATAAACGCGCACCTATGGCCTCAACCAGCAGTAAAATGACTTTGCCATGGTTTACGACATATTCCACAAAGGATTCAATAACACGAGTGCTTCCCTGCATATCAGGCTCAACAAGTGTCAAATCTTTTGGGTAAATAGAGTGCAAAATTAACAAATCATAAACTAGGTTTGAGGATGCCTAAACAACAGGTGAGTTAGCACTTCTTTTTGAAGAAATGGTGGGGTGGAGGGGGAAAGGCATCTTTGTCTCCAGTGTGATTTTTGCAATAAAGATATATACACATAGACGCAATCTTGACTAGTTCATGAGTGAGTATTTTACTCACAAATTCAGCACTTTTGAGCTTAAATATTTATGTAAACCTCAAGTTTAAGTGTTGTTTGATGGTTTTGTGCACCATTTTGTAGGAAGGCTTGAGAAATGGGACTTAAAAGGATATTTGGCATAAAAAATTGAAGAAAAGGAGGCCATTTGAAGACCTCCTCACAGCCGGCCAGAGGCCTTGGCGTTGCCGCGCCTCTCCCCTCCACGAGCCTGGCAAAGCCGAGACCAAGGCACACTGCCACGCCGCGTGCAGGCTCTCTAGGCCAGCCCTCCAGGCCGAGAGGGCCGTGCGAGCTTGCCTCCCAGGCCCGCTGCCGCACCGCGTGCTGGCCCTTCAGACTGAGAGGCCTGCAAAGCCGCGCAGGTTAGGCGCGCGCCCATGCGCCTCCAAGCCCCAAGATGGCGCGGCCGTGCCCATCATTGCTGATAGCCCAGATTAGCCCATTATTGACGATCCAACGGTCTAAATTTCACCTAATTTGAGCCTTCTTAAGGGAAGCAAACCATAGTTCTCAAATTGGAGAGGAAGAGATGCACAAAATGTCTAGAGAGAATGAGAGCTTGGAGGCTTAAACTCCATGGGGAATTTCTTGAAGATCTTGAAGATTTCTTGGAGAATTGAAGTCCTTGAAGATTTCTCCTTCCAAAATTAGTTTCTTCTTCACTCTTTATTTCCCTTTTAGTTCTTTTTATTTTTGTTGGATTTATATTTGTAAGAATTGTCTAGAACAATATTTAAATTTATGAATCTTTTTATGTTTTTGGTTATGGATTCCTCTATGTTGAGTTAAATGTCATATTATAGGGCTTGATGTAGCTTTATTTGAACTATGTTTTGATTATTTTGTTAATTGTTAGTTTAAATACATTTTCTATTCATTTATGTTTCTCCATACTTTATGCTTCTAATTTGTTGGGAAATGAATTAGTTGATTTTGGATTTTTGGATTGATGCTCGGGAGAGATTAGTTCATATTTCGGAATTGGTAATCATAGTCTATGTTATTGTGAGACCAAGAGGAGATCAACACTTAGATAATTTATTTGAGAATCTTGGTAGTTGTGAGGCCAGGAGGCAATCGACGCCTTAATAATCAATTTAAGGGTTAGGCTTAATGAATGTACAGGTAAACAAGTTAGATAGGGATATCAACTTGAATATTTATGCAAATTATCTCATTTGATGCTCAGGAGAGGTAAGGAGGTTAAATTTAGTCTCTTGATTATGAATTGAATGGATTTGGCTAGCAATTACTTGATAGGACGAAAATAGAGATAGTTTAGCGATATGAAGACCCTAGAATATTTGTAAATAGTAGAGTCCCTTGCCATTTTCTTATTTGTATTTGTTTTATTCTACTTTCATTATTACGGTTTGCCTAGATAAAGTTGGGTTGCGATAATCATAGTACTTAGCATTGATCTAAGAAACAATCCTTGTGGATACGACACTCACTCATCCTATAGTATCAAAACTTGGCGACTTTGTGCACTTGCGAGAAACCATGCTAACACTAGTATGTATAAATAATAATATGTTCATGTAAAATTGTTTTTATTTCTCAAGCACTCAAAAGAAAAAGAAAAAGAAAAAGCAAGGAGAACAACAGTTGATACAAATATTGGGAGAATCTGTAGTAAAGCCCTTTTTATATACCTTACCGGTAGAGCTCTATCTAAGACCGTGAAATTTAATCTAACGGATACAATATTAAGGGTGTATGATAACTAAAATGAGCATTGATCTATAGGATCATAAAAAAAATAAAATAAAAAATTGAACTCCCTCTTTTATTAATTTTTTTAATTAAAAATTAAAATTGAAAATATAAAAATTGTAAAAGGGCCACAGGGGCTGGAAGGTCATAGGTACAGTGGAAAGATGCAAAGGATTGAGGGCTGGTGGTGGTTTGGAGGTTGCATGGGGGCGATTTGCAAGTTGGGTGGCCTATTTTTTTTTTTTTTTGGGGGGGGGGGGGGGGGGGGGGGGGGGGCAGGGGGGGCCTC
>JAFMPE010041879.1:0-15074 GCA_024759925.1 Ficus religiosa | reverse complement strand
TTTCCATTCATATCTTCGAAAAATGAAATTAATTTCGAAAATGAAAATTAAGAACATTGAAAATTCAAATATTACAACTACCGGTTCCCGTATTATCTTTTATTTATTTATTTATTTATTATTATTATTATTATTATTATTTTGGTTTTTGGTTTTTGGTTTTTGGTTTTTTTTTTTTGAACGAAGCGTGGAAAAGGCTATATCCGCGAGTGCGTGTTTGTTTTCGAGTGTGGTGGCTTTTGCAAAAACGGAACTACGGGATTCACACTTTTTTCATTTTTTTTTTTAATATTTAGTCAAATCTTACCTACCTGATCTTATCCCTTTTGTAGCCATTTTCCAAATGTTAATTGATCTTTTGGTCCGCCAATTTGAAGATCTTTTCTTCATCTATTATATTTTATTTGAGTATAGGATTTGTACAAAAAAACAAAAAATTGCAATATAGTTTATAATAATTGAAGATGTAGTTTTGGAAGATAATTTGATTAGAAATGAGTTGAGTTTTGAAAGTATACGTTTGGCTAAAAAAAAAAAATATTCAGAGTGCAAAAGTGTAAAATCTTAAAATATAGTCATTAAAAAAAATTAATATGGATTTTATTTCACTTCACTTCAAATTCTATATAATTTAAAAAAAAAACATTTTATTTCGACTTAAAATAACAAAATTATGCACTTTTAAAATTTGAGTTTACCATAGCAATTTAGAGATATGAATAGTGAAAAATAGTTCTGAGTTGAAGAAAAAGATTAAAAACAAAAAAGTTTAAGAAATGTTATTTCCAATCTACTGGCGAACCAACCGTTTAGGACGTCGAAACAGCCTAAATTATAAGGGCAATGCTATTCCAGACATGTAATCTCGTTCGCTTGTACAGCTAAGTTACTTTAACATGATATATTCCGTTGGTGGATAGCGATGAAACTTTTTTTTTTTTTTTTTTCAGTCACTTTTACAATTCAGAACTAACTTCTGACAAACGTAAATTATATCAGAAACATTTAAAAACTTCTTTCAAGTCATCATTTTTAATTTAAATTATGAACTTGACATACTTGTTTAAAATTTTAAAATCACGTTTTATATGATTCTTATGGAAATTATTTTCAATTTCCATGTCAAATTTCTAACGTGAAAATTATTCGAACATGCGAATAACACAACATAACATAAATTTTACCATACATGATATTCTCAAATGAAAAATGACAAAAACACAAAATGTATTTTAGTTACAGAAAATTTACAGTTTGATTTATGATTAATTTAGAAATTCATGTTGTAAGTAATTCAGTCATTACATGCATTGATGGAAAATTTATAGCTTGATTTCTGATTAATTTAAAAATTCAAATAGTAAGTTATTTGGTCATTATAAGGGGTGACGCGTTCCCCGTCAAAGGATAGGACTCAGCCATAAGATCTTTAACAAATATTTCTGTCAGCATCTTGAAAGCTCTTTTTGTAATGGGAAAGAGGCTCACCTGTCTCACCCTTCCTGTAATTTATTTCAGCATTAAAAAGGAAAAAAGATTGAAAAAGGAGGAAGAAGAAGAAGAAGAAGAAGAATGCAATAACGTGACTTTTGTTCGGGGTGAGCTAGGCCCACGAAGTAGAATGGCTTCCGTAACAAATTTTAAACTGATTGATACATATATTACGCTTGATCTTAGCTAAAAGCTCTAGAAAGAAATGTAACCATAATTTACGGTTCAAATATGTTGTCGCAAAAGCTAGAACTTTTACTAATCATGCTATGTATGTGCTGGAACGAACTACCTCTTTTTACTTTCCTTGAGCTTGCCCCAAAGAGCATAAGTGAAGCACTCGTTAATTAATCTATATATGTATAGCATTGAATGGCCAACATCTATTATTAACCTAAATAGTTATGGAAAAAAAAAAAAAAAAACTCAGATGAGAAGAAAATAGAGGAAGTTAAGTTAATGTAATCAGGGGGGAAAAAAATCCTACTGCCAAATAGCCAATATTTAAAGAGAAAAACCTGGCAACTTATTTTAAAAATTTACCCTTCCTCGAATATTTCCATAGTTTATGACCCTACTTAAAAACATGCCATTTTGTGTAACTTTTACAATATAAAATTCAATTTTGGCAATCTTCTACTTGTATTTGAGAAAAATAAGAAAATTACTAACACGATATCAATTGACACTGAGCAATTTGTTCTAATTCTGGATACTAGTAATTTGTTGCTTGAAGTGTCAAAATTGATCCTTTAAGCTAGCATTACTTTAGTTTTACTTTAATATGACGCACTTGAGTTTTAATTCCAATCATATCAAATAGGGACATAGATAACTCCGGTTGAACTTGGCAGTGTTTGGATGAAAAATATACACAGTAACAAGTAGCCAAGCATGGTTAAGTTAGTGACTCTAAT
This sequence comes from Ficus religiosa, assembly GCA_024759925.1. NCBI lineage: Eukaryota > Viridiplantae > Streptophyta > Magnoliopsida > Rosales > Moraceae > Ficus > Ficus religiosa. Next base: position 12,666 of record JAFMPE010041879.1, on the reverse strand, counting down.
TAACATCATAGAAGACAGCATGTAGATCGACAATGTGATTTATAATTTTGGTTATCCTAATATTTATACTTATATAAATACCGGGCACCGTTATTAGGGATTATTATTAGAGAGATTAGAGAAAAACATAGAGAGCGTGAGAGTGTGAATTTCTCTTATAAACTTTTTGATTATCATAATGAATTACTATTATAGTATAGTTCCTATTGGATTTTTTTTTTTTTTGAAAGCTGTTTTGGAATAGCTCCTATCATAATGAGGGTGTGGAATTTTTTTTTTTTGGAACAGCTCTTATAAACTTTACATGGGGACGCTTTTCTACTAGAGAAAATTTGGCAATGTAAACAAAGTAACTATACTTTAGTATAAACGAGTTTAATACCCGTGCATTGCACGGGGAAGGAAGAAAAAAATAAATAAATAAACTGAGTATTATATGATAAAAATAATTTGTTAAGATAAATATTATAATTATAATAAGTAAAATTCTTCTCAAAATCTCTCCTAATAATGAAGATGCAAAATCAAAATGACAATAGTACTAACAATAATAAAAATGAAAATAAAAGCAAAAAGAAAAAAAAATCTTCTGTAGTTATACTCATTTAAAGAAAAAAAATTAAAACAAAAATAAAGCAGAAAACAAAAAAAAAAGAGCAAAAATCTAAACTCAAAAGAACCGAAAAAAACTGACCCTAACAAAAACATTATAACAAAATAAAATATATATCCCATTTTTTCCTTTTTTTACTGTTTTTAAAAAAAATAAAAAATTTTTTTTATAAGGCAATATACATGCAAAAACTTAAAAAAAAATGATTTTTAAAATATAAAATAAAACAAACAAAAAAGAAAAAAAATTGCATGCAGAATCCTTAAAAAAAAGGGAGTATTTAAAAACTAGAACAAAAGAAACAAAAAAGACACATACAAAAAAATTCGAAATAAAGATAAAAAATTTAAAGTAAAAAATCGTTTAAAAATCAAAACAAGGCAAAGTAAGCTGATCTAATGTCTAAAATTTAGTTTAAAAAAAAAGCAAAAATAATATTAAGGAAAAAAAACAAACTCTAAATAGGGGTAAAACCGACAGCACACTGTAGGAAAAAGAAAAGGAACTAAAAAAGAGACGTAAAACGACAATTATATTGTGTGGGCAGCCCGCAATTTCTGCATAATAGTGGTAAAAAAGTCAACTCACTATAATGAAGGAAAACCAACTAAATCAGAGGGCCAAAAAGTCTCTGCACTGTAGATAAAACAGTAACATATGTGAGGACAAAACCGTCCTTCTACTGTAGATAAGCCAAAATCAGCACATAGAATAGGGACAAAATCGGTAGTTTAATGTAGAAAAAGCAGCTACTGTGCATTACTGTAGAAAAAAAAACTGTACAGCAAAAACAACAAAAATTAAAAAAAAAACAAAAATTACTGTTTATTATACAATGAAATATTACATTTTTTACTGTAGCAAAACAGTAAAAATTTAAAAAAAAAAACAAAAATAAAAAAAAAAAAAAAAGGAAAAGTGAATAGTATTTTTTGACATCCTTTTACTATATATAAAATAATAATATAATATAATATATAATATAATATAATATAATATATAGTGAGAGGAGAGAGATTGGTGAATAGATGAAGAAAAAAGAAAAATGGAGAAAAATTGAGTTCATACACCAAAAAGTCAAGAGAGAGAACAAACAAAGAGAGAGAGTGAGCGAGCAAGAGAGAAAAGAAAATGAATAAATGAGAGAGAATAGAAAAAAGAGGAGGAGGCGGCAACAATCCCAAGAGAAAAAACAATAGTTAGGATTTCAGGGGTAAAGAAGGAATGTCACTATGCACATTCAACTGGTAGACACAATTAGGGGGGCAAAATTGTCAAAACACGCCGGAAGGGTGGAATTGGTATTTTACTGCACAACCGGGCTGGGAAAGCTAAGCTGGAAGGGTAAAAAAGTAATTTTACTGTACAATAACACTATTTCAGTCCACCCTTTCAGTATATACGAGTTTAATACCCGTGCATTGCACGGGAAAGGAAATATAAATAAATAAATAAATTGAGTAGTATATGATAAAAACAGTTAGTTAAGATAAATGTTATAATTATAATAAGTATAATTCTTTTCAAAATTTCTCCTAACAATGAAGATGTAAAATTAAAATGATAATAGTACTAATAATAATAAAAACGAAAACAAAAGCAAAAAAGAAAAAAAATTTCTGTAGATATACTCATTTAAAGAAAAAAATCAAAACAAAAATAAAGCAGAAAACAAAAAAAAAAAAGAAAAAAAAATCTTTAAACTCAAAAGAATCGGAAAAAACTAACCTTAACAAAAACATTATAACAAAATAAAATATATATCTCATTTTCTCCTTTTTTTACCGTTTTTAAAAATAAATAAATTTTTTTTATCAGGTTATATACATACAAAAACAAAAAAAAATGATTGTTAAAATATAAAATAAAACAAACAAAAAAAAAAAGAAAAAAATTGCATGCAGAATCTTTAAAAAAGGGGGTTTTTAAAAAATAGAACAAAATAAATAAAAAAGACACATAAAAAAATCGAAATAAAAATAAAAAATTTAAAGTAAAAAATCGTTTAAAAATAAAAAAAGTCAAAATGTGGAAAAATATAATATAACAATAGATCAGAATCTAATGTCTAAAATTTAACTTTAAAAAAAAGGTAAAAATAATCTTAAGAAAAAAAAACCAAACTCTAGATATAGGTAAAACCGGCAATATACTGCAGGAAAAAGAAAATGAACTAAAAAAGAGGCGTAAAACGGTAATTATATTGTGTGGACAGCCGGCAAATTCTGTATGTCAACTCACTGTAGATGAAGGAAAACCAACTAAATTAGAGGGGCAAAAAAGTCTCTGTAATGTAGATAAAACAGTAAAATATGTGAGGACAAAACTGTCCTTTCACAGTAGATGAGCCAAAATCAGTACATAGGATAGGGGTAAAATCGATAATTTAATGCAGAAAAAGTAACTACTGTGTATTACTGTTGAAAAAAAACTGTACAGTAAAAGCAACAAAAATTAAAAAAAAAATCAATATTTATTAAACAGTAAAATATTGTATCATTTTACTGTAGCAAAGCAGTAAAAGTAAAAAAAAAAAACAACTGTAGCAAAACAACAAAAGTAGAAAAAAAAAAACACAACAAAGTAGCAAAAGCATATATTAAAAAAAAAAAAAAACCTATTCATCGACTTACATTCCTTTAGTAAAAAACAACAACAATAACATAGAAAAAAAAAACAGTAACAGCAGTAACAAAAATTAAAATAAAAAAACAACGATAACAATAGCAAAAGTGAAAAAAAAAAAGTAACAGCAAAAAAAGGAAAAAAAAAAAAACAGCGACAACAATAGCAAAAAACCACAAAAGAAAAAAGAAAAAAGAAGAAAAAAAAAAAAAAGCAGCAGCAGCCGAAGAAGAATAGAAAAGAAAAGAAAAAAAAAAAAAAAACTTTTCAGTAAAGACCGTCGACTAAGTTATATATAATAATAAAGTTACCACATTATTTCTGGATGACATTAAACTAAACTTTTCAGTACTCCAGACCCCACATGTTTCACTGCTTTTTGGGTTTTTGTCTTGTTTTGTTTTGTCTTGTTTTGTTGCTTTTTTAGAAGTGGCGTTTCACTGCTTTTATGAAGACTAAGAAGACCAATGGTTAAAAACCGTGAATTGACCCGAGCTTGACTTCTGTTTAGTTATCTTCATAGTCTAGATGAAAGTTTCCTTCTGGACTAAAGGAAATGCTTGATTTTGCAGCATTTTGTCTATTAAAACCAAACGCTAAGATTTTCATCTGTTAAATTGTTCGTAATTTAGCAACATCTTCGTTTTTTCTTGTCCTGTGAGTGCATCTCTGCTTCTCTCTATACTCAAAATTCTGTTTACTTGGTCAATTTCTTTTAGTGAATGAAATATGTGTTCATATGGTTTGTAACCTTTGAGTGAAAAGTTTACTCCTTGTTCCTTTCCCATTCTTATTCTTATTTTTATTCTTATTAATCTAACGGTTAATTTGGATGTGTGTGTGCTTCTTGTTCTATTTTTTTTTTTTTCCTTTTTCTTTTGGGTAGCTGAACTGGAATAGCTCCTATCAAGACATTGGGGACGCTTTTCTACTTGGCAATGTAAACACAGTAACTATAGTATAAAAGTTCCCACATCATTTGTGGACCTCATTCAACTAAACTTTTCAGTACTCCAGTCCTTTTAAGAAGACTAAGAAGACCAATCATTAAAAACCGTGAATTGACCCGAGCTTGACTTATGTTTATAGTTATCTTCAAAGGCTAGATGGAAGTTTCCTTCTGGGCAAAAGGAAATGCGTCCTTCTAGCAGGCATTTTTGTCTATTAAAAACAAGCACTAAGATTTTTCATGTTTTCAATTGTCGGTATTTTAGCAACATTTTTTGTTTCTCTTGTCCAGTGAGTACTTAATCATTCCTGTTCAAGATGGAACAGAGGTTGGATGTCGCTGCCCGAGCAGGGGACATAGATGCCTTGTATTCTCTGATGATGGAAGATGCGTATCTTCTGGAGCGCATCGAGAAGGTACCTTTTATCGATACTCCTTTACATGTAGCTGCTTCTGCAGGGCAACTTCACTTTGCCATGGAGATCATGGGGCTAAAGCCGTCTTTCGCAAGAAAGTTGAATCAAAACGGCTATAGTCCTATTCATCTAGCGTTGCAAAATGAGCAAACAAAGGTGGTGCTTCGTCTCCTAGACGTAAACAGAGAACTTGTGCGTGTCCAGGGAAGGGAGGGTAAAACTCCTTTGCATTTTGCAGCGGAGTGCGGTATGATTGATCTTCTGGCTGAGTTTCTTTCGGCTTGCCCCGAATCGATTCAAGATTTGACGATTCGTAAAGAAACCGCTCTGCATGTTGCTGTTAAAAGTGATAAACTGGAAGCACTCAAAGTGGTATTGGGATGGCTAGAGCATGTCGGCAAGGATGTCGTCCTCAACTGGTGTGACGACGAAGGAAACACCCTCTTGCATGTTGCTGCATCTAGGAATAAAATTGAGGTAATTAAGACGGCCTTATACATCCTTAAATGTTTTCTTGCTAATTGTTGATTCGTTATACGCATCATTAGTTACTATTTTCCCTGATAGAAATTAGTGAACATGTTAATTATAATTATGTTAGAAATTAATTAATTACAGTTGTTAATTAAGATGACTAGAGCTATATACATAGATAAGTAAATAAAAAATAGGAAAATAAAAGCAATCCTAAATACTAAAAATTTAAATATATTCGAAATAAATTTAAATGATCCTAAATAATAATAATAATTTCTAAACTATAACTTTCCCTATCCATATTAAGAATACTGTAGAACATTAAAGATATTGCTGCAAAAAATTTTATATTTTGTGATGATTATATATGAAGTTTTTTTTATTGGAGTTGGATGCTATTGATATATATATATATTTTTATATACATACAAGTAAGCACACACATATTTCTCACGAGACAAATCGAACATGGGGGTCTTCAGGAGGAAAAACCAAGTGGACTCTCATTTAAAACAATGTATGGTTAATATTCGCTCTTATCAGTCATTTAGTTCTAAGCTGTTTGCATCATGTTGCAGATGGTGAGCCTACTTATTGATAGAATTGACGTAAATGCCAAGAATTTGGCGGGTTTGACAGCACTGGACGTCTCTCAAAATCAACTTCAACCAGAAAGCAGCAAGCTCAGTCGTATGCTGCTTCGTGGCGGCGCCAGAAGAGCGTTGTCACTTCCTACCATCCCAAAACTTGCAGATTCACTGAAGTCAAAGATGTCATGGCAGGAAAGTTGGATCGTATCCAATTACCGCCAAAAACTCTGCTTGTCTAATGAGGACCGCAACGTTATTTTGCTCGTCGCTGTTCTGTTTGCAACTGCTAACTATGAAGCAGCACTTGACTCCTACAAAGACGACGACTATGAGAATTACGTTAGAATATTATTTAAGCTGATCAACAACATAGCCTTCCTTGCTTCTATGGTAGAAATATATCTCTACCTTCCCTCTGATTGTGGAATCCTGCGCTTAGTTTTACCCTTAGTTATCTGCAATTACGCGGTGATCAATTCCATGGAATGGTCGCCTACGTTAATGCCTTTTATATTTGTTCTACTGATCCTGTTTTATTACTCCAAGTGGGCAATAATTATCCATAGATGTGTTCCCATACTCGTACAAAAGAAAGTTGTGAAGATGAAGATCGGCTTATTCAAGCGTTTCTCTGGCTTTCATAAAGATTTCATGGAATAGTTACAACCCGTCCCGGAGAATTTGTGAAGTGATACCTGGAACGCGCGCATCAAAATCATGACCATAAGTGCTCAGATAGATCTTCTTCTTTCTTTCTTTCTTTCTTTCTTTTACTTTGGCTATTTGGGATCCTGTAAACAATAATTCTAGATCAAATTGCTGATAGTTATGGAACAAGTTTAATCATATGTGCTTTCTTTGTTAATCTGGTAATTAGTCGTTCTTGAACGTTCTCTACTCCGTTTGTTTCTTCTGAATCCTGATTACGTCCCTTAATTATTCTTTATAAATTTGTTTTCCCACTTATCACATCCAGTTTGCTAAAAGAGTACTCAAATGAAAGGATAGGACATTGCTATCTAATTTGTTACTTGTCTATAGTTAGTAGAAAGTAAGTGGAACATATTGATGTAAGTTGTAGTGTTGGTGAATTATCAAATCACCTTATACTATAGAAAAGCAATCTTAGCTTAAGCTCTTCACAGATAGAAGTCCTACTGCAAATGGGAAATGTAGTATTGGAATTTGACATCAACTCTAGACATATCCAATTTAGATTGTCAACTTTTTCACAGATGAAAATTAGACAGGTTAGGATTTATACTGTCTACTTTTCTATATAGAAGAATTAGACATCATACCCGATGGTAGTATTGGAACTTGGAGATTAAGTTTCCTCAACAGTATAGGATTATATTGTTCTATCTTAGCAGTATCAAAACTTGGTGGCCAAGTTTTCAAGGCAGTATAGATTTATACTATGTAGTCTTCTCACAGTATGGGACATTGGGATTCGTGTTGCAGGTAGACAAAGGAAAATAGTGTTGGGATCCATATGCAGATAAAGATTTTATCTGCTTAGGATAATATCTAGAAAAATCCCTACTTTCTTAAATTTAGAAAATTTAGAATTTCCGATCTAACGGTTAAGAGGAGATAAGACCAAAGGAATCAAGGGCTAGGAATTTTCAAGACCATGTGGTCTATGCTTTCCCTAAATGGAGTCATCTTAGTCAAAGAAGCAAGCTTTGCTTCTTTTCTTCACCATGCCCAATTCATGCAATGTTCATAAGGGATTATATCATACCATGCATGCAAAGCCATTTTTATGCATGTTGACCAAAATTCTAGACAACCATTAAGTTAATCAAGGTTGATTAAGTGTATGGAAAAGATTAAGCTAAGAGTGAACAACATTAGTCAAGTTAATCCTTGTTTATTAGTGTGGGTCTCTAAATAGGCCACACTTATCTCTATTTTTAACCTTTAGTCATTTTACCACTTAGTAAAAATCCTCTCTAACTCTCTCTACTTTCCCACACTTTCTCTCCCACTTTGCCACTAGCCAAACGCCACCCTATTTCACAAAATACTCAAAATTTCTCCAAACTCTCTTCACAAAATATGGAGTCCCTAAACCTTATTCCGGAGGGAAAACAAGCTTGGAGGTAGTGATTTCTCCACTTGTCTTTGTGTTTTACTCTTTTTAAGTTTCAGTTTTCTTTATGGTTTTGTGCTTAGAAAAGTTGTCTTTTGATGTCTAGTTGTCGGAGTGTTTCTAGAGTCTCGCCGGAGACCATGTGAGGTATGATCTCTAGATCTCGTTTTACTAAGATTGTGAACATGTTTAAGTTTGGTTTTTGGTGTTGGTGATTTGATAATATGTGTGGATAAATATGTTTTTAGTTATGGTTATGGTATGATTATGGCTAGGTTATGTTTTTGTGCTTGTCGATGCAAAAAGTTTTGGTAACAAACTCAAAATGACGTTTTTAGATCGTAACAAAGTTTGTTAAAAAGTTTATGCTAGAACGGATTTTTACGAGTTAAAACTACTAAAAGAAATTTTAAGGCAAATATGTTGGAACATGGAATATGGTGTTTAATAATGTTGTGAGCTTTCACAAACAAGAGAATATGCTCTTTAAGCAAAGATTTTGCAACGTAAGCAAAAACAGTCAAAACCAATTTTTAATGACGACTTTCAGATTTTTGAGAAAACGGAGCCTTAACGGAAAAATCGGAAAAATTCGTTAACATGAAAGTTTTAGATAGCAGAAACATGAACAACTTTCGTGAAGAAAGTTTTGTCAAAATCCTCGCGGTTTGAAAGATACGATTTTTCTAAGAAAAACCCTTAGAAAAATCCGGAAAGGGGGTCCCCTGTTTTCCCCTGCCCGTCCCTGCTTGGGCTGCAGCGCCCATTCCTGGCGCTGCAGTGCCAAAAAAAAAAAAAAAAAAAAAAAGAGGGAAAAGGGGGGGGGGGGGGGGGGGGGGGGGGGTGTTGGGGAGGATTTTAAAAGATCAGTTTTGATATTTAAAATACATGATATTTTATGATAAGATACAGTTTTTAGAAAGATGGTTTTGATGTTTAAAAGTGTATAATTTTCTATAATGAGTTACATTTTTAGAAAATATATGGATTTTAAGATATAGTATCAAAATGAAAGTTTTGATATTAAAAATGAGAATATGGAATTGGAATTTAATTCCAATTTTTCTAAGAATGGTAAAGATTATTTTAAAGATAATTTTGAAGGTAATTTCAAATTAGTTTTATGGAAGATTCCATATAGTTGGGGAAAAAAAAAAAAAGAATTTTAAAGTAAGATATCAAAATTTATAATTTTGATATGAAGTTTGAAAATGGGATTAGTTACTCTAATCCAACCTTTGTTGAATTAATTAAGGAGATTATTTCAAAGTTAAGGAACACCATAACCGTATAACCAACATTAATAGTGGATTAATTTCTTAATTTTCTTTTTATAAAAGGGATTTAGATTAAATTATGTCTTGAGAGTATTAAAATTAATACTCATACCGGATATATCTTTCAGCACAATACTTGACCGCAATCTAATTGGTAAGTTGCGGATAAGCTGTGCACAAGGTAAATTCCTAATGTTTGGATTAGACACATGTCATGTTCGGATTTTGTGACTTGAATCCATGATTATGATAAGTTATGAGTATGTCATGACATGTTAGATCATGATAAGTTATAATTATGCCATGATATGTCATGATGGTGATTTACGAATATGCCATGATCATAATAGGTTATATGTATGCCATGTTCATATGATGTCATGCTATATATATATGTGCCACTTTTATAATTATGCCACACTTTCATAGTATGCCATTGTTTACACTTATGCCATGCATTACAAATATGACCAAACTTTATGACAATTTTAAATTGTCATACCATGAATTACCTGTAGCTTATAATATTATAATTCCACCATTTAAATAAAATTGGTGAACCTTTATGTATTGGGACAATAATTATCACATCATAGACTTGCTTTTAATAATCACATATACCACAAGCTTTTGTCACATTATTTAAAAATATGACAACTATAGTTGTGACATCACACATTTATATCAAATAAAAAGACTAATCATAACTTCATTCATAACCATAGGTTAAAAATTATAACCTAAGCTTTCATTTACTTAGGGAATTTAAGTGAATTTATCTACTAATTCACAAATTTCCTTAATAAAAAATTCGGTTATTATAGCATTATTCCAACTTCTATGTTCTCTTCTTCCAATTGGAGTTTGGAGATGTCCAAAGCCGTCAAACCCTCTAAATTCTTGACATTTACCTCAACATTATAATCTATTAATAATCTCAGTGTCTGAAAATTCAATAGTTGTATCAGTAATGAAATTTAAATGAAAAACTATCAAAGAAATTTTCGGAAATTTTCGTGAAAATATCTACAAAATATCTGCGGTCATTAATATTTTTTAATGGAGTAAATCCATGATCTTTTTTTTTTTTTTCAAACTTCACTCACATTTTGCTATACTGAAAAGATAGTAGGTAGAGATTAAAAAAAAAAATGTACATGCATTATTATTTAAAATAATAAGATATTATAAATATCTTTGAACATCCTAAAAGTATCTTTATTATCATGTATGAAATTATGAATGTAATGTACTTATATTATGTCAACATTCAACTATTTTTTCATATAAATGTCAAAATTATGTTTAATATTGTCATATAGATTTATCACATACTTGGTATATTGATTACGTGTGTTATAAATCTAATTTATGTATTATTAACTATTTTAGAGTTTTTTAAAGTTACTTATAAAATTTTAGTATTTTAGGATGAATTTCGTATTTTACGTTAATTTCTACCGATATCAATATTTTTGAAGATATTTCCGTAAAATTTAATTAGTAAAATATCAATTTTCTTGTAAACTTGTCTTGTAAACTTCTTGATCATCATAGTAGATTACTACAACGGCTAAAACAGGATATAGTCTCAAATTGAGATAAATCTGTACAAAAATTTACGTGTTCTGTGATTGTTTAGTTTCTTACACGAATTTTATTACTCTTGGAGATATAGCACTAGGGCGTTGATTCTTTATAAAGCAGCATCACTAGATGGCCTTCAACAACGCTTTTCAATACTCTAGTCCCCACACGTTTTGCTTTTTACAAAGACTAATTAGAGACAAAAGAAAAACCGCGCGTTGACCTGGGCTAGCTTGACTTGTATCGTCTTAGCTTGACTTAGTATCTTCAGTTTTCTACGAAGTTTGGATCGAAGTTTCCTCCTGGACTGAAGTAAACGAAGAGCCTGCTGTGATGCATAATGCTGACTTCTATAATGCTTGTTTGATACAAACAAGCACAAAGATTTACATTATATAATTAAAAATAATCAGAGTCTAAATTGTAGCAGAAATACTAGAGGTCTATTAATAATTTGTTTTTCTGAACCGTGAGCATTTAACTGTTCGCTTTCAAGATGGAACGGAGATTGGAAGTTGCTGCGCGGGCAGGGGATATTGACGCCTTGTATTCATTGATAAAGGAAGATGCAAATCTTTTGGACCGCGTTGAGAACATACCTTTTATCGATACTCCGTTGCATATAGCTGCATCTGCAGGGCAAATCCTTTTTGCCATGGAGATCATGAGGCTAAAGCCGTCTTTTGCAAGAAAGTTGAATCAAAACGGGTATAGCCCTATTCATCTGGCTCTGCAAAATGAGCAAACAGAATTGGTGATTAGTCTCCTAGATGTTGACAGAGACCTCGTCCGTGTCCGAGGAAGAGAGGGTAAAACTCCTTTGCATTTTGCAGCGGAGTGCGGTATGATTGATGTTCTAGCTGAGTTTCTTTCGGTTTGCCCCAAATCGATTCAAGATTTGACGATTCGTAAAGAAACTGCTCTGCATGTCGCCGTTAAAAGTGATAAGCTGGAAGCACTCAAAGTCCTGTTGGGATGGCTTGAGCATGTTGGCAAGGATAGGCCGGTCCTCCAGTGGTGTGACAACGAAGGAAACACCATCTTGCATGTTGCAGCATCCAGGTTTCAAATTGAGGCAAGACCGTATTATTAAACGTTTTATTGCTAATTGTTATATATATATATATATATATATATATCCATAGGTGGAGTCAGGAATTTTTTTTAGTGGGGACGTACACTAATTTTTTTTTTAAGATAAAGCAAATTTTAATGGGGGATTATATGAGAATTTTTTATTTTAGTAAGTTCATGTGATGATTTTTAATTTTAGTGAGAATAAAGTAGTAAAAGAATAAACTTGTTTTTTTTATAGGAATTAAGATTAGTGGGAGTTATGAGGGAAGTTTTTGTTTTTTAATAGGGACAAAATATGAACTGTATATGAGAATTTTACTTTCAGTGTGGGGCAAATCGTAAAAGTTAGAAAATTTTTGAGGTAAAATTAAAAGAACAAAAAATTTGAGTAGGGCCCACTCCTCCCACTGCACCCCCCTCCGCCTATATATATATATATATATGTATGTATGTATGTATGTATGTATAACTAGTTATTGTTTGGCCAATGGAGAATCAGTGAAAAGAGGATTAATAACCTGTAAGAAAATAGTTATAGTAAACTATTAACTTGTAACGTTGTTATTATGGGTCAAACAGTGTGATAAGGAGTTTCTAACAAACACTTGCGAGGGTCGACACAGATATTCTGTTGAAAAACATTCAACTCGGAATCACAAAATGATAGGGCACTTTCAGTGCTAAACATTATTATTAATAGAATGTGAGTCTCATTTGTGATTCCTATATGGTGGGACTCCCTAACGTCACTTGGGAAATTTTGTCACTCTCTCTCTAAAATTCTTGGCCACCATAGAGATTGTTTTTCCCCGTCTATCTCTTTTCCTCTATACATTTTTCTCTCCCATTTTTTTTTTTTAAATCAAAAGCATGCAATAAATTGAAGCATTAAAGTTCACCCGAGAAGCTTTATATGAGTTGTCCCTTTTTCTATCATTTAGTTCCAAGTTGTCTCTG
>JAFMPE010041768.1:758-15833 GCA_024759925.1 Ficus religiosa | reverse complement strand
ATTATGTCCGTTCTGTATTATGATGTGTTACAAAGATTATAAAAACTATACTAGATACATGAATTCAATATGTATCACATATATTTCACCTACAAATTTTTCTTTCTTTTTTTTTTTTTCTTTGTTGAATTTGGGATGATTAATTTAAACGTTATGTATTGTAATAGAGTCAGAAATTTCCTAAGCTATACTTGTTAATACTATTTTCTTTTCTTTCCAAATTTGAGGCCAAGTAAACTGCCCATCTGGATGTTGAATGGATAGTTGCTTCCAAACTCCAGCATGGCTATAATTATGGAAAAAAAAAAAAAAAAAACCAAAAACAAAAAACAAAAAACCAAAGAATTGGATTAAAATATCACATTCATTGAACTTGGATGAAACGACATATCTTCACAAGTCAATAAATCCCATTTTTGTAACCGGTTGAACAACTAACTCTAGTTACCTCTAATTACAACTACTGCTCGATCAATATCAACCATTTTGATGAAAAGTTACGGTTAGACACAAAGTGGAGTTTTCATTCTTTTAAAATGGGATGGTGGACTGCAAACTTACCTTATCTATACTACTATCTTTAGCATCTTTAACTTATTATTATATTAAAAAGAGCGAATAATTCCTTTCGTCCTAGTCTCCATGTTCGTTATGTGGCAGTTTCAATGATCATCATGTAGCATTTTAAAAAAAAAATTTTAACTTTCATTTTTTACTTTTTTTTTTTTGGTTTTACTTTATGTTTTTGTCTATCCAACTAGTATCCTTTAAAATGATGAATGCATTATGAATAGTGTCTTTGTTCCTGGGTTGCCATGTGGCAGTCTAGTCACTCCCCACGTGGTAGTCGAGTCACCTGCCACATAGATTTTCTTTTAAATTTTTTTTCTACTTGGCTTATCTATTCTAGCTTGCATGAAGCACGTGTTCGTCAACTAATATATATAAATGAAGGAAGATATGTAAGATTGTCCCTCAAAAAACACATATCTAGATTATTTTCCTAATTATGATAGCTTCATTTTTTTTTAACCTTCAATTAGATTAGAGTAGAGGGTAAAAATCTAAACAAGCATGAAAAGAGGATAAAAAAATATATTAGCAGATTTATTTGAGTGGCTGTTTTCATAATTTTCTCAAATAACTTGGACGATATTTATTGGGCCATTGCTCATGGGCCTGGAACCAAAGGCCCAACCCTCAACCCTTCGAGACCTGAACGAGGCCCAATGGATCCACAAACCCGAATTAGGCCCACCGCTGAACAAGAGCGGCAAATCGGCCGTGTTTCAAAACAATCAAACTTTCCCTCTCTCTTCGCTCTCTCTCTCTCTCTCTCTCTGACCGTTTTTGACAGTGAAGAAGAGTGAGGAGTGAGAAGAGAACACCAGAGCTGAGGCTTCTTCTTCTCCTCCCATGGCGGAACAAGAAAACTCCGCGAACCCTAGATGACATTTCTCCTCTTTACCTCGTTTCTCTCCTCCTCCTCCTCCTCCCCGTCTTCCTCCGCTCCGACATGCCACTGAGATCCGACCATGGACAGGGGGGTTAACCTTCCGCCGAGGAATCTTGCCCGTCCGATCAACCCCGATTCCACTTCCTCTTCTTCGTCCATCTCTTCCTCCTCCTCCTCTCCGCCGGACTTCCTCCGCCATTTTCAGGCCGCCTTCAAGCGACATCGCCCGCTCGGTAACTCCTCAGTTGCTCTCTCTCTCAATGCTTTCAATCCTCCAACGAATTTTGATTGTTAGGACTTTGTATTTTGCTTTGAAGGTTTCGTTATTTTGATTGCTCAATTTTACTCTATCATCCTTGTTTTTGAAATGTTAGGGTTTCTGCGGGGGGTTTTTTTTTTTTCCCCTTGCTGTTTATGATCTGTTTGGAAGTTTGAATTTTCTGTAACTGGGTGTTAACTAAATGTTATTTAGTAGTTTGGGTCGCTTCATGTTGTCTAGGTGGTTTCTGTGAAAATGGTTGAATTAACATCATTTTGGGCAAAGGGTGTAATATATGTAGAGTAGTGATAGCGATACCAATTCTAATCTTAACTTTTGAGTACCAATTCATGTGACGATAAGTTGTCATCTTTTTATCGGTAGATATAATTAATTGATGTCGTAATCCTTTAAACACTTATCGATAAAAGAACGCAACTCACATGCCATATGGGTTTGTATTGAAAAGTTAGGATTAGAGTTGGTATCCCTAGTATTTTTCATATACGTAACATGTTAATTTGTAGGGGGTAACTTGGTGTTTATTTTATGTACTATTGACTTCGTAGAGTTAAAATGACAACAAAGAATTTACCCATTCTTGCATACTAATGTTACACATTTACAAAGCCGTCGTTACTTTTGCATATGAAGGACCGACTATCTAAACTCTTTTTCATGGTTGTGTTGAGGAAGCCATAGACGGCGTAAGGGCTAGGCGCATTTTGGTTCCGAAAAACGAAGTGTCGAAAAGTTTATTGTCAAATGTGGGTCCACTTGAAGACACCAAGAAGTCTCGAGAAGTTGATTCAGTTAGTCAGGGTGTGAAAGATTCAGTCATGCAGATAAAGGAGACGGCTGCAGTTGTCAAGGAAACTCAAGAAGATGCATCAATTACACCGCCTTCCGTTTCAGGCACTATTACGAACGCTTTTGGTGAATCTTCGAACCCGTCTGATGTGCAGAGAGATCAAGCCAAGCCTATCACTGGTTTTCAACAAAACAACCCAAAATCTCAACACATTGATGGCCAGAAAAAAGTCCAATTTTCAGTTGCAAGCAAAGCAAATCCCCAGGGTAATATCTGCTTAGTTTTTTTGAACTGATCCAATTGAAGAATTTGGTTCCTTTTTCTAAGTGAATCTTAAGGGTGATTTATTTGTCATGTTCTGACATGACGAATCATTGCTAACCTTTTGCACGATTCCTGAATCATTGCTATGCTCCCTGTATACTTTCCTTCTTCTTTCTACACGCAGGGGCCGATGATGTTATTATGGCCACTGGATTGGAGAACTTATCATCTCATATGAGTTCACTTGCATTAACAGAAATGGAATGGGTTACAAGCAATCAAGGAGAGGCATCAACTGTTATCAACCATGAGACGAAGCATGAAACAAAGCATCAGAATATTCAGAGCACAGGATGTGATGTCACTTTGAGATCTGAGGGTGGGGTTTCTTCTTTGTTGGCAAAGAGAACAACAGCTGTTCAGGATCAGTTGCTCCATTTCAGAAACTTCTTAAGCCAGCCTAACACTCAATCTTCAGTTGCTGGGCCGTCATGTGCTACAACAACTTCTGTCCATTCAACTTCAGCGCCCATGCTTAATCAGACAACTTTTTGCTCTCGTTTGCATAGCAATTCTCATGCAACAATGGAACCTGTGGGTGATCCAAACGTAAATGCTCAGCCTACAATTCAAGGGAAAGGAATGCAGCAATTAAATCCTTGTTTAAAAGACACCAACGCAATGTTAAGCAACCAGATTGCTGTTGCATCCCAATCTTCAACTTCTGTACTAGATAGCCAAATGGAAGCTAAAGAGCATGAGCTGTCTAAAGTGCAACAAGGCTGCATGCTCAAGGAAAGTGGCTTTGCTGGAGATCCTTCTCTTGTTGATGATAGGGCAGCTCAAGGGAAGCGATTAACTGCAGACGTCATTGATATTCAATCTCAGGTTCCTTCGTCCAAAAGTTTATCTTCTGATACTAAGTCCGAACCTTCTAAGTCAGATAAAAAGGATAAGATTCCAAGTGGTAAAGGTGCGTCAGTCCCTCGTAAAAGAAATTATGATCCTGAGTTGTTTTTTAAAGTCAACGGGAAGCTCTATCAAAAGCTCGGCAAGATAGGTAGCGGTGGAAGCAGTGAGGTTCACAAAGTCATTTCAGAAGAATGCAAAATATATGCACTAAAAAAAATAAGGCTCAGAGGACGTGATTATGCCACTGCTTATGGGTTTTGTCAGGAAATTGAGTATTTAAATAGGTTGAAAGGAAAGCACAACATTATACAGCTCATTGACTATGAGGTACTCTTTTTAAACCATCAATTGATTATGTCGGACTGAATCCCTCTGTCCTGATATCTCCGTTACATGATGCCTCCTTTTGTGCATCTAAATTGCTTCCACGCCTAACAAAGATAATGCAAACCCAACTGAACCATACCGCAACCAAGTAGCGTGGAATCCTGCTGCAATGAAATTTAGTTCTAGTTCTGCTTAATAGGGCACTGTAAAATCCTGATTTCTAGATGGTCTAAATCATCCCAAGTACAGGCAATTGGGATTATTTTATGAGATACCTTGACAAGAACAAGAAGTGGTCTAACTAGTCAAAATGTAGTCTTTAGCATGGATTCGGGGACATAGTGAGTAATTGCTTGGCAGGAGCTGAGCTGGACTCTCAAATGAGAACAACTAGCCTTGTACTACATTGACCAAGAGAAAACAGTAATCTTTTATTTTTGCCCTTTAACGTCACAAGTTGCCCCCTTATTGTTCTTGAACTTTTAGTACTCAAGAATAAGTTTGTTTCTTTTTCTTTTTTCAATACGTCCTTCACTGTTAGAGTCACAACAAAGTATGAACACGAACGCATTATTGCGTTTTTTGCATTTATGTGCATAAGAAGTCTTAAACTTTCCGCAATCACTTCTGTTTTTTGTTCTTTCTTGATGTTGGCTTGGTAATATTTTACCAATTGGGGTTAAAGAAATACAAAATATTGATATTATTGTAATGCTCATTTGCCTGCTTTGCTTATAATGTTGTCTTTCTTTTCAAAATAAAGTAATTCTTTTGTCTGCTCTTTACTTTTTAGGTGACAGACAAAGCTCTGCTCCAGGAAGTACTGAATGGATCTATGAGTAACAAAGATGGTAGAGTCAGGGATGATGGACATATATACATGGTTCTCGAGTATGGGGAAATTGATTTGGCTCACATGCTTTCCCAGAAGTGGAGAGAAATGGATGGCTCTAATCAGACCATGGATGAGAACTGGCTCCGGTTCTACTGGCAGGTTCTTGATTTATTGATCTCTCTGCCGTTTTTTCTATCTTTTAGCGGAGTCATTATTCCTTTCTTGGTAGTTGCTATTTTTGTTTTTTTAATTTCTATTCTTTTTTTTGTCCTTATCAATTGGCTTATTCTTGTCCTGTCTCTTTGATTACCCTTTTTGTGCTGTCAATGATGACATAGACAAGTGGAACTTTGTAACTTTGTTTCTGGAATCTAACATATAACGTCAAATGCCCTGTTAGTTTTATCTAAGGATTTGAAGGACTGATGTGTGAAATTTCCCTGTGAGCTTTCGGAGTGTTCATAGCAGTTGAATTCCTCTATTATGCTTCACATGAGATTTGGTCTGCTATTGTATGGATAAATGGGATTGTCTAGGCATAACTTAGTAAATGAAGCGTCTTTCTTTGCCAGAAACTTAGTAAATTAATCCTTAGAGTTCGCCTAGTTTTCGGTAATTGTTCTTAACTATGAGGAACTCTTTTTTTTTCTCTTTTTTTTTTTCCTCTTAACTATGAGGTACTCTTTTTTTCTTTCTTTCTTTCTTATTATTATTTTTTTTTCTTTTTTTCCAAAACTTTGGCAGCAAATTCTTCTAGCAGTTAACACTATTCATGAGGAGCGTATTGTGCACTCTGACTTGAAGCCAGCTAATTTCCTTCTGGTAAAAGGTTCTCTAAAGTTGATCGATTTTGGAATTGCCAAAGCTATAAATAGTGATACTACAAATATCCAAAGAGATTCCCAGGTAATTCTTCTGAGCAGTCCTCCACTTCTGTTTTATTTCAGCTGGAAATACCGTTCAAGTAGATGAATACGTGAGTAATTCTCCTTGTGAATGAAGCAACCACAGAAGTAACGATATCTTGTTTATCAAGTCTATTGTGACAAAATTTATCAACAAGGGTTGTTTTTTTTTTTTTTCACTTGAGTTGTATTATCGTTATGTTTTTTTGTGGTTGCTCACCATGTATACACGGGTCCATTTGAAACTGGAATGGTATTTAATGTGACCGACATTGTCAAGAAATTTAAAATATTAGAGTTTAGATTATGAAAAACCCAATTTTACAGGACTTTGTAAGCCAAACTTTGTTTCAAAAGAAGTTGAAAATTTCAGCAATTGGTTTTGCAAGTTACATTGTTGGTTTTCTTTTCTAACGTTAAGAAACTGGATTTCATATGTAAGAAACAAAAATGCGATCAAGTGAGGTTCTATATTCACCATGCTTGGTGGTTCTAAAGCGATTCCGTAGACTTGCCTCATATAACTATATACATATATATATATATATATTGGTTGAAAGACTTGCGAAATATTTATGTGATATGTAATTCTTCTTTCCTACTTGTTATGATGCAATTGTTTCATATACTTTTGATTAAAATTTTTTTCCCCTTCTTTTGCAGGTCGGTACGTTGAGCTACATGTCTCCTGAAGCATTCATGTGCAATGAATCTGACGCTAACGGAAACCCTATCAAGTGCGGTCGACCGTCAGACATCTGGTCCCTTGGTTGCATCCTTTACCAGATGGTTTATGGGAGGACCCCTTTTTCAGATTACAAAACATTCTGGGCAAAGTTCAAAGTTATAACAGATCCAAACCACGAAATCAAGTACGAACCAATTTCCAATCCTTGGCTTCTTGATATCATGAAAAAGTGTCTCGCATGGGACCGCAACGAGAGGTGGAGGATTCCTCAGTTGCTTCAGCACCCCTTTCTCGTTCCTCCAGCTCCGTCCCATCAATCTCCATCTCAAGACCAAAGTTGTAGACTGCTTCAGCTTATTTCCAACACTTGTAAGAGCGACACAAAAGCTTCAAATCTATGTTCTCAGCTACAAGAACTGCTTAGCTCCCCCGACTCACTCGTAACCCCGCAGTTATTGACGTCACGCGAGCAACAATGCGAGTTGCTCTCCCAGTTAACAATACTTTTCTTTCAGCTAGAGAAGCAATTAGCAAGCTCGGACAGAGAATAGGTGAAGATCAAACACCTCACCGAAATTCTGCACCAACTTCGCAACTTAATCCAAAAAACGTCCTCAATTTTGTGAGTTGTTTTTTCGGTTCAAAGAATCATTCTTGGTTAGGGTGATTTGGTTCCATCCTTTTGTAATAATGTGTAGTATCCTTTCTGGCTGTTTTTATCTTTGAAGTGCTATGAGGAATTTGACGCATGTAATTATCATCCTTTTTTTCCTCGTTAGCTTTTTTTTTTTTTTTTTTCTGGTGTTGTTTTTGGATGCATGTTGCTTTTCTGCAGCATGGTAATCAGCTATACATATTCTTTATATTTATGTACAGTGGTCAGGACTTCGGAGTTGCTAAGTGCTTGTTTGGTTTAACAGTTTAAACTTAATGTTTAAACTTAAATTTTTGTTTTTTTCTGAAAAAGTTTTTTGTCTTTTCTAAAAAGTCAATAAAAATTATTATTTCAACTTACTCAACTCAAACTCAACTCATTTACCAAACAAACCCTAATTATCCACAAGCTTTTATTTGTTTATTTATTCTTTAAAGAAATTAATACCCAAGAGTTAAGGTTTTATGTCCTCAACAATCCTCGAGTAATTGGTGCTGTTGGGGTTTATGCACCCAAATCCTTCCGAAATTAGATTTCACTCATTAGTGAGAACCCACGGTTACAAAACTGACTTGCAAAGGAGAGGACCCAACAACTTATAAACCCTCTTATTATCTTATAATTATTCAGTGTTGTACATTTGGTGTCCAACGTTCTACTACGTTCTGCAATCAACATCCACGGTGACCCATCTTCCCAGCTAGGTGATTTGGGTGTCCCACCTCTATCGGAATATTAAACATGGTGGTTTGTAACAATCCACCATACTTCGGCTCAAATTGGAGGTCCAAATTATCGACTATGACCCAACGATAGCCCTTTTTTCTCTTCGGTTGCTTCACTCGACTATAAATATTCAATGCTTTGACAAATCCACATATACATCTTAATCCAACTTATAATGCAACTGCTTTAACTTGAACCCATGATGTGATAAGTGGCTTTGATATCAATTGTTGCCCATTAGGTAGAATTCATCCTTACAAAACTGGGTTACGGACCCAAGGGGGCTTCTTCTTCTTCCTTTTTTTTTTTTTTTTGGGCGCGCATGAGGGGACCCATGTGCATATAAATCCACTTATCATCTTATAATTATTCTGATTAAGGCATGATATCTAACACCATTTTAAAATCCTCTCTTTTTTTCCCCCCTTAAGAAAAAGACAGATTAGTGTTGTCATCTTCCTTAAACCAGTACCATAATAAGAATCTACTGGTATCTCAAATGAAGTGATAAGGGATCCACGTTTTCATCCGAAGCAGATGAACGACCATCTAACCATGGTTCTGATAGGAACTTTTCTGGACACTTCTCATTAATGCTATTGTTTCTTGTTTTACTTTGGCATTTTACTATTACTACAAGATAAATGTAAGTGTTCCTCAAAAAAATTACAATTGTAATTTCAAAATTTTCAATGCTTCCAGAATATACATTGGAATTTTCAAGCCAAAAACCATGTGTAACAGAGTACCAATTCCAAATCCCATTAAAGTCAAAGCAAGCATTAGAAAATATAAAATTTCATTCATCTTGTTTGGATGAAAGTTTATAAGAGGCTTCGGCACGAGCTTCATCCAATTTCAAGAAGAGCTCCTTCATAAACGGTGAAGTAGTTCCATGAGTGATTCTAAGTATATCAACTGCCTCGGTTAGAGATTCTACAGCATTCTGTGTGTCCCCAAGTAGCCTGCATGAACCAAATTTTGTCTTTCAATAATGCTCAAACAAAAATGTCATAAGTTGCTTCTTAAACCAAAAAAGGCGGTTGACGGAAATTGAAGTACTTAAAATAGTATTTCAATTTATCGAAATTGAAGTGATTAGAACTCTCAAAAATCATTATGGATTGCACAATTCAAAAGTTAAGGAGGTGTAAAGGAATGGCAAAAATTGTTCCGTGTTGTATTTATTTTTAGGTTTGAACCACCAACGAAATCGCAGCCTAAAAATAAACATACATCTTTTTCCTATTCAATAGAAAATTTTTATCATTAGCCAGAGCATCAAGAAACTGAAATAAATATGAAAATGAGAGTTGGAATATAAAAATTGAGCAGATATACTTACCATTCAAGTTTCCCACATGTATAATATTGCAAACCAAGCAAAGGATGGAATCCTGGATATACTCCTGCAATACAATGGATTAAATTCATCAAGCTCGGTAATATCCAATGAAACCCAACATTCGAACTCAATATAGATTGTATAGCTCAAGTGCACAAAATGCACCATTTATGCCAATCCCGGAAAAGATGTGTAGATTCAATCAAGATAAGCTTTGCAGTATCTTCTTGTGTCATCTTCCCAATAGCGTTCTCGTGACATAAGAAAATTAATATCTGTTATACCGGTCCAACTTAAAAATTATGTTTTGGTTAACTTTAAAACGAATCTTGAGGAGAATTGTGGAAGAAACGGCAAATCCAGATTTTTCATGCACGAACCTTAGATCTTATGAATGATTAGAGCTACCAACCTAAATTGCCAGCATTCTTTTCAGGTAACTTCTGATTTCCAACTTAAAATAAGGAGGGGAACAAAATTCACCCATCTTCAATGTGGATTAAAGTTGAAATGCAAGATTTAATGAACAATAAAAATAAATAAAACATTGAAATGCAACATACGTTCATAAACTGGAATGGTCAGTCTGCAATATGCTAGTGCTTCACTCCAGTCTTGCAACTTCATGAACAACTGGAGAAAAATACAACTCTATATTATCAACAGTGTTTTAAGAACTACTTTAGAGCATATGGAATAAATATATTAATTAAAAAAAAAGAAGAAGAAGAAGAAGACACTAGAAAGAGAGAGCTAGAGCAAAAGCTACCTTTAAAAGCTTCTCCCGTGTTTGCATCAAACTGATTGAGAATTGATGACACAATTTCCTCTGGAGCTCCTCAATTTTCTTATACATAGAGATTGCTTCCTGATTTTCTAAAATCTGTCAAAGGATCAACCTCGCTCGATATTAATGCACGTCATATATTCTTAACCGACATGACCAAATTTACTTAAATGTTTTACTTTGAGACATGGCCATAAGTTCTTAAAAGCGAATCTAAATCAGTAGGAATATCATAGCGCAAAAGAAGGTTTATATAGTCATTAGCACACTCCATGTAGAAGGATACTTTGTGGAGAGGTGGAAGTTGCCTTGTCGGATAGTGATTTTATTTCACTTGCTATCGCCTTTATTTCATCCTTGCTCCTAACAAGTCCACAGAGTTGGCATATGAATCCTATATTATCTGCGTATTATCAAGATGCCGAGAATGCAAAAATACTTGCTCAGTCTACCTAACTTCAATTTTAGCAACTATTATTCTCATTATTATTCTTTTTATTAGTTGAAATCACTCTCACTTGAAGTGATCACGTACCAGCATCACGGAGCAAGAAGCCATCACATCTGTTATTCTTACAATGATAACCTTCTAGAATTGCACTTTCTTGGGTATCATCAGATTGGCCCTTTAAATAGTAGAAACACATATCAAGGGCTAAATTGAATACAAATAGAAAGAAGAGAAGAGAGAGAGGCCAATAAGAAGTCACCAAGCTAACTCCCTTGCAAGGAAAGAGGAAAAAAAGGGTGGGGGAAAATTAGCAAGTACCGGTTTGATGCAGCGAAGACATTTGCAAGTGAAAAGGTATTGTTCGTTTAAGGCCTTCTGCCGAGTCATAGTGCTTCCTGCAGTTTCTATATAACTTATCAACACCTAACAAAATATCAAAAAAATCTCACGTGTAAGCAATTTTATGGAATGAGATTGCATCCTCGGAAGAGTCAAGTTAATATCAATATTATGATAGCTTTTGTTTTTCCTAGATAACTATAAACATGTGCATGCACATCTGTGCTGTGTGCGTATTAACCAAAGACGGCAAAGTAATATGAAAGTAAAGAACATAGTGATAGGACTTGATAAAACGCTGAAGAAAAATTAAAAACGATTTTATAATTAAGAATAAGGCTTCTAGTGAAGCACTTCATACTTTTGGGAATGGATCACAAAGAGATGCTTCCAGACATCAAGGAGGCCAAAACTAAATCGGGGGATTCCGACCAGCATTCTATTGCAGTCTATACAAGAAAAATCTTGTCAGAAGAACCATATTTTGTACAACATTGCTGGTGGCCTGAGAAGAAGATAGGGAAAGATAAAGTACCAAAGGCATGTCCCCATACTATGATCCTTAGTGGAGATCTTTGCATGGTTGAAACTTAATTACATTTGCAAACCCTCCAATTAGTTATGCAGGGAAAACTCATTTTCATTTTACTTTATTTTATATTTCTGAAGGATCTTATGCGACTTTTAACTGAGGAAGTGAAGTTTAATGTTGCTTCATTCAGGAGCAAATGAAAATTCAACATATGGAGAAGTAACTAAGTTGTAGACCTATGGTTTTTTTTTTGAACTTGGGGGGGACTCAAATTCTGAACCTTTTGGTGGAGTTAGATGTGGTATTATCGCTAGGCTATACCTGCAACCACTGTAAACCGTGGTTTATACATTAGGGTAGCGATTAGTTTTGAAATGGAAAAAAGTACGGATACAACATACCTAAATTATTTTGGTTTCTTGTAAAGAAAAGGGTATGATGGTGCAAACTCTATGCAAGACAAAAATGTGGCAGCTGGACCTTGTTAGAAACTTTGTGGCAGTTCCCGAAATAAAGCTGTCTTGGTTTCTTAACAAGTCCCGAAAAGTAACTCGGTTTTCTCACTAAATTTGCATTAACTGAAAATCATTCTGTAGAACAAGTTTATGTAGCATCTTTTTATAATAAGATATGAGCCAAACAAATTCCATAATTACTACAAGAGCCAGAATTATACCGAGTAAACCATCAGGAGAAAATGTCTGCGTTTTGCTAGCAATTTGCAACCCACTGCCCTTAGTTGAACATTATTTTCAGGAATCCATGGTAGATTATTCTTTAATACTTGAAAACTATTCCAGCCTAGTTGTTTTGTGGCTTCTTCACTTGACATTCCTACTTTTATAGTTGCATTTAAGAAACACTCTTCTTATTCCCAAATCATCAAATCCTTCATTTTTCATCAAGGTTCTAGCACTACCATTCTCTCAGCGTTAATTACAATGGAACATATTGAAAGGACTTCAGTCAATATGATGGGTAAAAAGCAGAAGGGAAAAGATAGTGCTCTGGCAATACTGGACACTCGATAAAGTGACTTTGGAGAATTACTGGTCACAGATACTGAGTCCCAATATCTCTAGATCATGAGTACATGTTATGAACACGAAAGTCATGCAATTGCAAACTTCTATTCAAGTTGGAAACTCTTTAGCAAAAAATAAAAAATAAAAAATAAAAAATAATAATAATAATAAAATTAAAAAATAAAAAAAAAAAGTTGGAACCTATATTACTAATATTCTTTTATTAAGGATATACTACCTCGGAGTCTTTGGATATATGTTGCACAGCACGGACCACGGCGGACTTTCCCTCAAATACCAAAACAGAATTCGGCAAGCAGCTACAAGACCGACAAAATTTAACAGACTGACAGGAGTAGATGATATATATATATATATATATAAAACATAAAAAGACCAAGCAACTAACGCAACTAAATAGTTACCTGTGATTTACAATTGAAATGACAGGAAACAGTCCATTTCCAAGAGGTCTTAATTCACTATCACAGATAGTATGTGCATTGCACGCAAGCTGCATTGGTGGATAGGGAGTGCATTTTAAACAGCCTTCATCAAAAGATTGACAAGTCTTAATTGGAGATTTTAGTTATGATATCCAATAACTAAACCCAATAAAGAAAAATTTTTTAAACAAAAAATTACCAAGGATTCATAGTTCCATCACCACACCATATAGATCAAATATGAGGCACCACATAACTGTGTTTTACCTATTGGATTCGCCCTAACGCTCATGCTAGACTAGAACTCGAGGAGCTAAGTGGGTTAAATAATTAGCAGTTTTAGGTAAGAAGGGAACTCGTATCTTTAAGGGAGATAAAGTGGCAAACAAATTTATAACACATGACGTGTATTCATTTCTAAAAAATGTTTATCAAGATACCTTGGAAAAGTTTTCAGCAATTTCTTTTATGTTGATATCGGGCAGCTGAAGTATCAATTTTACAAGGTTAGCCATCTGAGCATAGAGCACGAGTTGCTTCTCCTCAATGTCGGACATATCTTTTATAAAAGATGAAGGAGGTAGAACAACTTCAAACTCTAAATAAACTTCAGAAAAAATTGAGCTTATTGAACCAAAAGACAAACAAAAATGAGGGGGGGGGGGGGGGGGGGGGGTGGGGGGTTATTAGAAAAAAAAAAAAAGATACGGGACACCAATGCCTCGGCCAACTTGTAGTTCTCCATAGCAGTAGCAGGGATGACCTACAAGTAAGTGAAAGCAATGAGTGAAAAACTAGATGATCATGCAAGACATCACAGAAATATCAAAATTTTGTATACCAGTCGACAAATTGTTATGGATTCAACAAAAAATGGTATAACCAGAAGAGTTGATCCAAAACTAAGCAAGGAAATAGCTTACCCCCTCAGCTTCCAATTTCCTCCTAAGGTAGAGCCTGAGCACAAGACGTATAGAAGGCGTGACAGATTTTCGTCTATCCTTATCAAGCTTTGACAGTGCAGCACATTCAAGACGATGCAATTTCCACTCCTCCTTCTGAAAAGTAATTCACCTTTTCTTACCAATTCTCGAAAAGTAACATTAAATTTTATTTTCTAATAGAGCAATGATACATGGCATGAAAAAATATATCATAAAAATCATGAATGCACGAATGTCCATATTCTATAAGACTTAAACCAACTCTTTTATCCCATTTTGTCTACCCTTGACAATTTCCATTTTATTTATCGGACAGTTTTTTCATACCATGTATCATTTTTCCTTCTTAAAGCTTCAGAGGTTATGGCATCTCCAATGGAGTGCTAAATTGATGTGCCAATGGTATTTCTTGATATATGGATGAAAAAAGTGCTCTACAATGGAGTTCCCTCTTTGATGTCCAATTTTCCATATGCAAAACTTGGTGGAAAATTTACACACACCAACACCCCCCCCCCCCCCCCCCCCCCCCACAAGTATAGCCAATGTTAAATTTGGCATTTGATTTCTATTAGTTGACATGTCAACTTTTTCATCTTTATCTTCACAATCATTTTTAAATTATTTAAATACTAAAACTTTACTTTTCGGTACTGCAAAGCTTGGTAATGGAATAGCATTATATACTGAAGCATAATTTTTCACACTTTCTTTTTTTTTTTTAACACATTTAGCATTGGCATTGACATAAACATTGAAAATGGTCTTTAGAACTCAAGATCACCAAGTTAGTTTATCAATTCTACCAAAAAGCTCGTCAAATGCGAGTTGAAATTGAAATTCATTTTCTAATAATTCACACATTGAATAGATTGAGCAAAACCCACATTGAAATCATCCAAAACATGAACAATCCAATATATATATATATATATATATTTACACATATATATTCGTATACAAACACACAAATATATATAACTCCATAGCATACCTGGCATGAGCTTCCACAATAACAGGCAACCTGACAAGCCGAGCACTTCTTAAGATTACTCGTCCCGAAACATCCATCGCATCTCGACTCAGCACCGGACTTATTCGGCGCCCAAACGTAAGGCTTTTCACTGATAACAATTTCACCTGAAAATATACCAGCAACATTCCATTTTCATCAAGCATGGAGGGGAAAAAAAAGTTTCTCTTTTTCTTTTTTTAATCGCAAAGAAAGCATTTCAAAGAACACGGATTGAGAGTGAGGAGAGACCAGGACGGAAGTCGCGGGTGGCGAAGAGGCAGCGACCTTTGTCTGGGAGAGTGGAAACTGATAAGCCCCGAGCGCTGAGAGTTGTCAGCAATTCGTCCATGACT
>JAFMPE010041657.1:35507-46784 GCA_024759925.1 Ficus religiosa | reverse complement strand
ACAGAGACCTCCATCCAGTGATTGCAGAATTATGACTTTGTTGAGAAAAAGTTCATTCTGTTGTGCAAGTTGTTCGAAAAGGTAACAGAGCTCTTATGCAGGTTGACTTTCTATCCCGAAGCCAGACAATAATCTTAGAAAAACTTTTTCATTTTAAAGAAAGTTTAATTTTCCGCTTCACTTCATAATGAGATTAAAAAACGATGCTTCCTTGGCCGTGTAGAACATGGATTAGCATTATGTCATTCCTACAAGTGATCGCCCATCCAGGATTGGAAGAAGTGCTATATGAGGACTTCGAGATCAAATAGAATATGTTTCTTTCCATTCCTCGTGAGCCACTTATTTCTCCGAAACAGGAGATCAAAGTTCTTTTCCTCCTTTTTCCCAATAAGTCGACGGCGTTACACCATTGGGATACTTCGAATAAACTAGAGTACATATAGGATACACCGGTGCTAAAACCTTTTCTCAAGATATCTTCCAAACGGTTGGGGTCGTTGCTCCGGATGTTGTTCCCCCGGTGTGAAACCAGTTGGTTCCGTAGTTTTAGAATTCTGCTGATCCCAAGTACTCCATCTCCATCATTGCATATGAAAATATAGAAAGTAAAGAAGAAAAGGCATAACCAGAAGAATTGTGTAAAATAAGTGAATTTATCCAGTTGAGGCATGATTGATTGAGAAAAAAAGAATTCCCTCCAGACTCCGTAAAGCCTGTACTAGTAGTGAAGAACTATAGAGCGGTTGGTTGTTGACCAACGGAAAGCATGGGAGAAAGAAAGATGCACAAAGGAAGAAGGGCGGCTTCTTTGATAGATTCTGGCCAGCCCAAATCTTTTATCTATACTATACGAAATTTGTTACATATCTCGTTGGGGAGTCGAACCCACCGCATAGGAGCGGCAACCCCTACATCTCTGAACGACCGAAGAAGTCAATTCTCTGAGCTGAAAGTAAAGCATCGAATTTTAAAAAGGGTGCTGCTTCGATAACAAGTACACAGGGATTACATGACTTTGATAGGTGCCGAGAATAAGGAACCACTTTCTATCAGATTAAGAAAGAGCTTCCGAGAAAGCATTCCTCCTTGCAGCTACAGCCGTATCCTATTCGTTAACTGGATCTCCTACCTCCACTTTTAGGGAAGGTTGGTTAGCTCTATCGAACGAGGTTTAGGTTATCAAAGTTTGAACAAACAAAGGGAATTCTCAAAGACTATTCAATTCGTAACACGTATAATGCCCAAGTAGTTTCAGAGGATGTCCGTTATTTGGCCGAAACAATGGCGTATTCCTTCTATGATGTAAAAGAAAAAACGAGCCGAAAATCTTGCTAATTTTGACCAAGTGAAACACTATTCAAAAGCAAAAAGCTTGATGAAACTTTTTGCAGGCAAACTAGGCCACTAGCACTTGATGAGTTCAGAGCGATGAAAGAGCATTTTCGGGAGAAGGCTAACAAGGGCAATTGAGACCAGGAAAGAAGGCATTTTACCGCATTTGAAGGTCACTAGTTACATTGACATGATAGGGCTTAAGCTGGACTTGTTGCTGAAAAGAAAGGGGCGTTGAGACGATCAACCTATGGAGATATAGCTTCTTACTCAACCTAAAGGGATATTTCCATCGAGACACAATGCTCCATTTTGATGGGCGTAGACCAGGCAGGCTAGGAAGTAGAGCTAACCTAAGCAGGAAAAGATCTTTACAGAGGGGACCGGTGAGGGAGTGGGAAGAAAAGAGAGGGAATGGTATAGCACTATAGGGAATATGGAAACATATAGGAATTAGGAAGCATATGGGAATGCCATAACAGAGATCAACTAGAGCTTATGCCAAGGATGACTTTCCCAACACTAGAAGTCCTACTCATGCTTGTGAAAAAGAGGAAAATCGCTAATTACAGGCAGTGTGTTCCACCTATGAGAAGATCAATTAAACTGGCCTCTGGCTTCTTAAGCATATAAACGACATACTAAGCAGAAGCGCGTAGACTCAAAAGAAGGAAGAGGGGCAGAAGCTTCCTCTTCTATTCAGCAAGGGAAGTCATCTACTCTGCCAAGGCAAGAATCGAAGACTACGGCTTACAAGTCAACGACTTTCTCAACTAGAAGTCTCCTACTCATGTTTGAAAGGAAAGGGATATCGCTAAAAGGGGGCCAACTAGCACTCCTGTTACAGGCGGTGGTGTATGTATTTCCACTTATTCGAGGGAAAAACTCTGGTTTAAGGGAAAAGATGGACATATAAACTAAGCGACATCCAACAGAAGCCTAGGCTCGAAAGAAAGAGGTGGGCAGCCAGCGGCATGAATCACTCATTTCGGGTTAATCCCTTGGTCGAGGGCTTTGTTATCGAAAAGGTAGTGGGTTCCGTGCAATTCGAGATATGAGCGTATTGGCTATTTCCGACGCTTCAATCGCCATTTCGACACCATTTGTGGGTGATTATGTCTTTACCGGACGATCTCGTAGCGGTGGCCATGGTTCCCTCGTTCGTAGAAGGGCACGATGATTGAATGCATAACCCATTCTTGATTAAAGCAATCATCAAACCGTAGGAGGTTCCAAAATCCTTCTTCTCCCACAGTTGGGGGAGGGGGAAAAAATTACCCTAGAGTACTACCCGGCGACTTCCCTTGCCCGCTTTTTCTCCGATGAAGGCGTTGGAAGTGCTGTTGATTGTGCTCCTCAAAGAAAGAAGGTCAGTATCCGCAGTGGAGTAAGAATCCCCGTGGAACAATGGTCTAGCCCCACGGACTAGTCGTTCAGTAGTCTTACAGAGCGGTTACTCAATGGTCCAGTTGTTTAGCCCTACTAGCGGAAGCCAAGAATTAATCGCAGTTGTTGGCAGCGCACAGCATAAGTCTCTAGCCTGCTGTATAGCCTACCTAAAAGGGCCCGGCAAACGGAACTCAGAGCAGCTCAAGGCACCACCAGCCTTTGGCACAACGATCAGGTCAAGCAAAGCGCTCCAACCAAAGGGGCGCAGCGCGCACATAACTCCTTAATAAAAAAGAAAAAGCAGGGAGTTTTCAAGCTCTTCACATTGTGAAACTGGAATCCTTAAATTGCTTAATGGCATTCGATTTCGTTCCGTCGGCGATCCTCGTTGTCATGTCTCCTTGTGTTTCTGTTCCTCTAGCTAGGCTAGAGCAATATATTCTAGATTTAAAGAATTACATAAATAGGGTTTCAATCCTTCGCGTATTAGGAACCAAACCAGCCCGGTGTTTAGCTATGTATAGGATTTTTCTTGGGATGACTGATTGACTGTAATGGGAATGAGTAGCCCCTTACCCTAAACAAGCGAGCACAATAGAACTCCGGGTCAGGCTTTTCGGGTCTTTATAACCGAGATAGCGGGGAGAGCCGAAACAAGCTTCGGAGCAAGCCTACTGAGTCTGGGTCAGTTCCCCTAACCCTTGTACGAGCTCCGGCAAGAACAAGCCCTAAAAGAGAACTGGGATCGGGGTTGTTGTCGGTCTATCGGCTTTCACGGGGCGGTCTTAACTAAAGCATTTCTGAAACCTATCCTCCTGAATAAGAAAAAGAGCAGAAACCTATAGAAAAGGAAGGCAAGCGCTTACTTATGAAGCAAACCAGACTGAAGACAGTAGGGAATAGAAAGACTTTTCTATTACGTTAACGTTAGCCTTGCCTTATTCAAAAGTACCAGGAAGGAAAAGAGTCAGCATTACCTCTGTTGAAGGAAGAAGCCCAGCTATTTCAGCTCTGGGAGGAATTTTCTTTTCACTCTTTCGAGATGCGTGAATACATTGATTGAGAGATAGCCAGTCCAGGTGCGGGGCAAGAGCTAACCGTAGCAGTCTAAGGCCGAGATGAATCGATTGAAGAAGAAATGAACTTATATAGGGAATCTGCCTTTCTTTTCGCTTCAACGCGGGTAACATTAGATTCGTTAGAGTCGCTAGCTCTTCTTTCTGTTTTCACGAATCCTAGTTAGTTAGCTAGCTTGGCACTAGGAGTTGTCTAATCAAAAGGCGTAAGCGCAGCAGTTAGAATTTCATCCGCATCTGGCTTGACGACTGCTTTCCTGGGTGGATTGCTTTTCAATGCCTAGTTTCGTAGCCAAGCAAAGGGAATCACCTTCTGACCTGACTTTCGACCTTGAAGGTGGCAATCTAGCTTCCGTTGAAAAAGCAAGGTGCGGTGAGCACTTCTTTGAATTGAGAAGAGGTGCATACCCGATTAGGCCAATTAAGAGATCAGACTTCAAGGCATAGGGCCGCGAGGGCTCGAATCGGGGCTTTCTCATACTCCCAGCATTGAAGGAATGCCCGAATCAGCACAGTCGGAAGTAGAAGCGCGACCAGAAGCAGCGGAAGTCCCCGGCGAGGAGAAAAAGACTTGAATTTCCCTCAACTCCTCACCAACGGGCTACAGGGGGAGAAGAAGGTCTGAGACAAGCAGTTCAAATTCAACCCAACTAGGACTGCCAAGGAGCGTAGCCACTCGACCTGAGGGAGAGAGGCGAACCAGATTCAGGAATCAGATGAGCTTTTATGGAAGCAGCGGCTATATGTTTTTTTTTCCAGCACTCGAACGACAAGCAGAAGGAGCAAGCTCAATTGATTCTTGATTCCATTCTTCCATTGGCACCGACCTCTATTCAATAGACAGCTATAGAATAGAAAGAGGATCGGAGCCCATTTCCCCAGTTGACGAGGTAAAGTCCCACGGGAAGGAAGTCAGCAAGAGCAGCTTCAAGGTCTTCGGCAAGGAGTTCAACTGCTGACCCAAGTGGAGATCAAAGAGCTGCATCTCAATCTACGCAATTTTCTGGATTTGAAGGAGGGTGGGCTTGAAGTAAAAGAAAGAAGCCCCTACGATGACTCATCGAATTTCCTAGCCTGGGGAGAAAGCTATCAGAAAGAAAGCCAATGAGCTAATGATGACTAGCCTTTGAAGGCCGGGCCAAGGCAAGGAATGCGATAACAAGGGGGTCCCACTTTGACTGTATTCAAAAAGCAAGCTCAGATTGATCAAATCAGTAACTAGCTGTCGGAGTAGAGGACTGTCCTAGCCGTCGGAGATGAAGAATGATACTAGGTTAATGGAATGGTCGGGGATAGAGGATCAAGATACTGTGTTATTTCTCTTAACGCCTTCACTCCTCAAACCAACCAATCCAGGAAACCACTCTCTGATAGAGGCCATTGGCATATCCGTCTTGTTCCCAACCGCAGAGATAGTGAGCAGATTATTGCCAGGAAGCTTAACAGAGTGTTGGTTAATGACAGTAGGCTTGCTACTTTCCCGAACTCTGAAGCAGACTTCACTGGGCCAGGTATTTCCGATCATAGCCCGAGGGGAGTTACCATCCGGCAGAAGTAGGTCACAGGTAAGAAGCCTTTCAATTTCTATAATTTCTGGACCTCCCTCGTTTGATCAAACAATTTATCCTGATGGAGGAGCAACTGGTCTATTCCCCGTAATCACTAGCATTACATACGATAAGCTTCGTCCTTTATGATCTCAAGGGGCAGGACTTTCCTCCTATAAGAAATTTCGTATAGTTGGAAGGGTCTGTACCTATAGGATATGGATATAGTTATAGGAAATCCCCTAAGATTTCACATAGTACTTTTGCTTTTGCTTTTTCAATAAATCTTCTTTCTTTTTATTTTCTTCTCGGCTGGTTGATATTACAATACGTCAGTTAGTTAACATTCGATCCCCCTGGAACACTAAAAGAATTTCGCTTTCCTGAAAAAAGTAAACTTACGGAAGCATCTATCTCTATCACGCACTTCAATCCGCACATAAGACGATTCCTCTTTCTATACTCAATTACGTAATAGTCCGGCTAGCTCGTCTGTGTCTGGCAGTTTAAGCCTTGGCCCAGCAGCTTCTTTTCAATCCAGGAGCTGCATGATAAGAAAGCTCTCGATCTCGGCTAGCTTCAGTTAGTTAACTCGTACTGCAACTATGCCAAGCAAAATCTTGGTTCCAATGCTGCGGAGACAGGTGTTGCTGATCGAACTAATCTACTTTAGGGATTCACCTAGCAGCTTTTAATAGGAAAGCTCGTTCCACCCCTTCGACAAATTCTTTCGCAGCAGCTTGAACTGAACCGGGGCTATCAACGTGAACGAGATAAAAACAAACAAACCCCATTACTCGATCAGGGGATCTAAGCCACAGCTCTATTCCCGACTAACGACTTGTCACGATCCAATTGTTTATTTAATATAGTTTTCATGTTCCAAGTCTAATACATAAAAATCAATATCTTTTTGATTCCGATCGTCAATCCACTTATAATAATAATATGTAATTGGCTAACAAGCCTATTTGATTAAAGGCCCCCAATGCTTAGTTATAAATGGTGGGATCTCCGGGTTGACACTAAGGGAGGAAGTGCCCAATGGGCCAAGGGAACAAGTTAAAAACACTCACCAAGGAGAAAAGCGCTGGCTGAGCAGCAGCTCCAGCTCGAGCTCACTCTTACCTTTCTTTCAGGCCCTATCTTATCCCGAACCACTAGTCTTTAGCAGCTCTATTCGATAGATGTGGATTGACAGATTATGGGTCCCTAATTGGACAGGCGGCTAGCACTACTACGACTGGCACTATGACTCGTTACCTGGAAGTGCCTCGTCATACCGCCTACGGAAGTTCCCTTGGTCTGACCTCGGGGTCACATTAGACTGGCGCTGCTATTACGGCTGACACTGCTACTTGCACTACTAATAGCTCGAACTCGGATTGGGGGCACGCAACGCAGGTATTTATCGCTGCTTTCTATCTAGTAGTACTGGTTCCGAACTCACAATCAATCTTAATCCATTCTATCTTACAAACAACTAAGCAGTAACCCTTATACTTATATATACAAATAAAAGGGGAAGGAACTTAACGACCCATTTTGCCCCGTTCTTTAAGAAACAAAAGAACCGGATGAATTCAAAAGGCTTCGTGCCTATCGTTTGTCCAAAGGGAGAACTGCTAGCTGGGACCCCGGCCCTTACTTTTTAGCAGGGCGCCTGACTGCACGGAATGAAATACCAGAAGTGAAGTAGTCAAGCCCCAAAAGCACACTTATTAGTTGGGGCGGGGGCTGCTTTTGAAAAAGGTATGGCTTAATAGTAGTAAAGCGGGCTTCTTTCTCCTGTTTGTTTGGTATATCTCTGGGCTCCTTCTCTAGATCGGGATCTGCATCTCGATCCTGCCAATGATTCGTACCTTGGCCTCGGCCTTGGCTATCGGTCATGTTCTCGATCCTCGTTCCCACTCCCATCTCCAGCTCACGCTCCTTTGGCACCATACCCCGCCTTCTGAATAACTAATCACACCTTTTCTAAAGGCTCAATTTGGCTAGTGGTGGGCACCACCCAAAAGGCCTGGCTTAGTAGTTGTAGGCTCCTCCCTTTCGCGAAGCCTATCCTTGGGCTTGACCAACAGCAAATCTGGCCGTATACTTCTTACGTGTCAGTGGTGGCCCAATAGTGAACCACGACGTCGACAAAGAAGCAACGACAGTTGCTGAGGCAACTTCCTCCCCAAACAGCTCTGCCATCACGTGGAAAAGAACGACCGACGGGAAGCGGTCCGTAGCTGACGATAAATCGTAGCTCGTGACATCTCCACCGTCGAGAACGTATTTCAGCGGGGCAGTCTGATTGTAGGTACCATCGTTTGGGAGACGCCGCAAAATGCGCATCGCCCAATCGTGGTAAGGTTTTAAAAGGCACTGTTTAACATAGTTACCAATGATAAACAGACGCCTTTTACCCCCTCCTACGACCACCGAGGCCAACCTTCCTGAGTGGACTTCTTCACCATTGGGAAGCTTTCCAAACAGGTCCTTCATGGATTCCCAAAAGGGTCCACCAAGGTTTACCCTGCTGAAATGCTCCCGATTGATGTTGAAGTACACCTCGGGTCTTTCTTGATGATCCAATGGGTAGCGAACCCAAGGTTCCATCAAGAGGACCGATGAGAAGATCCCACCGTGACTACACTCCCAGACCAGAGATCGCGCATACGCAGCGACCTCATACTTCCAAGATGTAAGAAACGAGGGCTTCCTCCTTTTCATCATCATGTTTGGAACCCCTGCGCGATACGGCTGAAAAGCCTTATCTTGCTTGCTCTTATTTTTAAAGAAATTGTTTGAGCGGCTTTAAAATCTATCTTACCTTTAGCAAGGGCAGGAGTCTTTCTTAGTGCAATACCTTCAACTGCCCTTAAAGCGTGCGAGCGGCCCTAGCTAATAAAGTTGCGAGATTGAAAGGTCCGAAGGACTAAGCTTCACCCAGTACGCAACTCGGTTTTCCGCCCGAACGACCCTAGCGTACGGAAAAGAAAGAAGAAAGCCAAACAAGCCGTTTCACCCCGGACTATAAAGCTTCTTGCGAGGAAGCCCTCCGTTACACTAGCCTTAGGCTAATGGCAGACATAAGGAAGCATTAGTCCAGGCCTAGAAAGAAGAGAAGGATTAGTAATAACAGAAAAGTGGTAAAGCCAAGGTGTTCTCCTGTCGTCAATCTTATTAGTCGTTGTCTCCACTAGCTGTAGGGCGAAGCAAGGCATTCAGCTAAGAGCAGCCAGCAGCAACTAGAGCATCCCGTCTGAAGGCCGAGGGCAGGAAAGCAAGTCTGAAGGCAGAAGCTTTAAGAGATAGGGGAGGAACGGTATTAGCTGTTGCTGTTATTAGTGCCTTAGCTGGTGTTCCCCTTTAGTTTAGGAGGTAGACGTCCCTCATTTCGGAAAATCTTTCCATTTTTCGGACAAAGCCTAATACGATTATGAGAGGGGCCCGCCTCACCACTCCCCCCTCCCTTTCTCACGGAAAGCAATCAAAAATGAAAACTCACGATGAGAAAGGCCCCCCGCGTGAACGAAATCTTGCCTCATTCACTGCGCTAACTTCGAGTCCTCTCTAGCCAAAACCACGGCATTCAAGCCAAGCCCAGGAAGCTCCCTTCTTTCCTTCCCAGGCGAATGAAAAATAAGCGATCAGTCCAATTGAAACCTTCTTTCTTAGACGTTTCCAATACCGACAGCAGCTCCCGCTGAAGCAATTGTAGCAGCTCCGGCACCCATTGATTTTGCACCTTCTAACATTGAAAATGTAAAAATCATTCTCGTCACGCTTTCTTTTTGATGAACGATTCTATGTTATGGATTCCGATGATTTCTTGTCTTGTCCATTCTTCTCCCTCCTCGTTCCTTTTATCTTGGGCATCTCATACGACCTTATTTAGTTCTTCTTCAACGGGGCATACTTCACTAAAGCCTTTTATTCTTTTTCAGCTTCTTCTCCCCTTTGGGCTTTATAGCCTGTCGCTTCTCAGTTTTCACAAACCATCACCAGAGGCCTCGTTCTGTAATTGCTATAAGCTGTAGAAGGTAGTACCATCTGGCAGCGTAACTTTGATGCACTGCTCTTCACCATCAGTCTTAACTTTCTTCTGAGCCCTCTCGCTAGGCTCTGCTTCATCTCGCTTCATCAGGTTTTCAACTCTACTCTCTCGCTGGACTTCTCTGCATCTTCCTTCATTAAGTCCTCCCAACGAGGTAGTGGCACTCCCTGGAACCTCTTTCAATGAAAGCTCTCCATCCTTGGCAAACTCCGAATAATGGATAGCGTCAGCAAAATGGATTTCAGATCTTTCGAAGGGAGTGCTCACCGCTGGTACTCGTACCTCTTTTCCTTTGATTCCACCTTTAATACATTGATGGTATGTCGATGGGACCGCTTGGTATTTATGAATCTATGGTCTGCCCAGAAGAGCGTGATATGTCGTCGGTGCAAAAACAACCTGGAACTCTATCGGACTCTTGAAAGGTCCAACGTTGCAATTGACTCTGACCCATCCCATTCCTACAAAAATGGATTTGACAATTCGAACTAAAATCATATACCTCGATAGGAGCTCCTCCAATTTTTTATTTGGGAATGCCTAGCGCTTCAACAGTGGACATAGGTATGAGAAGCGGAGATCATGATTCTCTGTTTTTCTTTCCAAAGGGTTGTTAAGTTTCTGAGTTTAGAAGAGAAGATAGATAGGTAAAAACTCATAACTTGGGTTACCTTTTAGCGAGCCAATCATACTATTGACAATCATACTACTTATGAAATTTAAGAAGAGAAGCATAAGTATACTTGAATTGAATTACTTCTTACTGATGAGAACCCGTGCAAAAATGAAACGTTATTTATATAAAATAACGTATACCCCACAAGAGAAAGATTTCTTTTTAAGTTAGCAATACTCAGACAGTTTACTCTTTTCCTGTATGCTCGCGAGCGTCTATGAGCCGCGTAATATTAAGTCTAGCAGTGTAATGTATCCTATATTGTAGTTATGTACTTCTAAAAAGACAGAGGTCCGTAAGTCTAGTTGTAAAACTAGTGCTGGAACCTCTTCATACGAGGAACCAAGATCTTCAGTTGGTAGTAATTCGCCAAGTTCACTACAAACTAATACGCCAAGTGTTGAAGATAATAGCCTTAATGAAATGAAGGAAACCCTACTTGGTCCAATCCCGGAATGGAAGCTCAGCCATTGGCATACCAGATTCATAAGCGGAAAGCTAAGAAATGATATGCGAACGCCTCTATGCCAGAAGGGAAGATGACTAAGCCCTTGGATAGCCATCCCCGTTGGCGAGTTGGTCAGCTCACACCCGCCCTTCGCCCAAAAAGTCAAGTATTAGGGCGATAGGCCAGTTCGCGAGCTTGATGTTCAAGAGTCTAGTAACACTCGGCAAATGTAGGGGAGATTAAAGTATTCATGCTATTACCTATGGTGATGGGCAGCTGTCATGCCAGTCTGGGTTCGTTTATGCAACTCTTTCTTCGATCGTTAGCACCTCGTTAGTGCTTCTTTACCTCTGTTGGGTAGCCTACCAGCTCTTCCTCTTTTATGCCTGTTTCTTGTTATAAATTAAGAGAAGATAAAAAAAAAATTGAGGTTGGATGAAGTCCAATATTCTAATCAGTTGAAAACTAATTGTGATTTCAGATTTAAAACGAATTATTAGAGTCTATTGAATCACTCGAAAGTGCGATCACCCGTGGCCCTATGGGGCAGGTTAAGTAAAGTAGTTGCCCGCACTCTTGAATCAGCACCCCGCCAATCAATCTCACGCACATTTTCTCGTATTCGGTGGTTAAAAAGCCCTTGGTCCTAAGGGGCAGGTATAGTTGTGAAAAATTCGGCACAGTGTGAAGGACGAGAGAACAATTGAGTTAATTCCAAGGACTTCATTCATTGAAGCCCTTACAAATTTTATTGATGAGAG
>JAFMPE010041657.1:13613-24869 GCA_024759925.1 Ficus religiosa | reverse complement strand
CACACCGCAGAAAGATTCTAAATATGAGAAGTTCCCCTTGGATGCGAGAAGAAGGAAATGAAGAACGAGAACGAAACGAAATAAAGCGTTTCTAGTTTCGGATGAGCTTCTCCCAATTATGTCTGGTAATAGAATAGGGCGGCTTGCTCTGACCAAGACGCCACTTTTTGCTCCGTCCATGGAGCGGATTAATTTCCTGGAATGTAGACAGACAAAAAGAGGGAATGCAGGGATAGGAATAGGAATTATAGTACCATTGGAAGAAGGGGCACCTGTGGGAACATCTCTACTGACGAACCATTTCAATAGTACGGGTGCTGCCGTGCCACAAGGCACGACCATGGAAGTAATGAAAAAGAAAGAGTTATGTAGTTGGACCATCTGCTCTATCCGTTCGAGTTTATCTTCTCTAGAGAAGATGAGACGCTAATCATAAAAGTGTTCGCAACGCATACCGAAAGGGTACCAATGAAGCCGACCATTAATGACTAGTTCGAACACCAGGAGCGGTCTGATCAAATAAGGGATCAGACCGCTCTTAGAAAGATGAAAGAAAAGCAAACTCTCATAGTTGGAGCTGGGCTCCAACTATTTCTTCGTAAGTGAGGTGAGGTACTTCTTTCGGTTTGAATAGGGGGTCGCCCTTTTTTTGGTTGAAGTAGCCGCGACTTTGGTCGTAGTCAGTTCAAACACATAAACCCAGTCCACTTGCAGCCATGTTGATCAAAATGACTAAGTTTCATGACTTGACCAGTCACTCGCCCTCGTATTAGAAGATCATCTGGTCGACATTCCATTCCCCTTAGTCGTAGGTGCTCGTTCTATTTTGATTTGAATGGGCCGGGTCTCCCGAGGTACATATGGCCGGCCCTTCGGGTGTCTCGGTGATACAAACAAAGAAAAGACGAATTCCAATCACATCCCCTATCACTTAAAGCCAATCCTTACAAAAGGAGGAAATAGAATCGAATAATCTACCTTAGTTTTTCCTTTCCGTTGATTCCCCCCGACAATCAAGCTGCACTTCCTTCTAACAAGTGGCTGAGAGTCAG
This sequence comes from Ficus religiosa, assembly GCA_024759925.1. Classification (NCBI taxonomy): domain Eukaryota; kingdom Viridiplantae; phylum Streptophyta; class Magnoliopsida; order Rosales; family Moraceae; genus Ficus; species Ficus religiosa. The sequence continues at coordinate 23,817 of JAFMPE010041657.1, read as the reverse complement.
CAAGCAACCTTGGCCTCTTGGCAGGAGGTTCGCTGCCCCCTTCCTTTCCGGTCCGGCCGCGGTACGGCACCTGAACTCGAAGCTACGATCAGATCCGATTGGATCTGATCCGTTCAGATTCCACAGATCCAGCCGATTTGGTCTGGTCCTATCCGACCCAACCCCGGAACTTAGAACGGCCGGCATGTTTTGGACAGTAGAACGGGGAGAGGGGGAGTCGTGCCCATTCTCTCTCCGGGCACGAGCAGGAACATAAAAATTGTTGACCGAATACATGTACATGACGGAACGACATATTAAAAAATACGTGATCTGATTTGATAGGCTGCCTGCAGAAAGAGTTTACCGACCGCATAACAATTCATTCTTGTGTGTAGCGCATGGGGCCATGTCTCCCGAACGATCATAGTACGGCCGCTCATCTAATATCAAATCAATCGGTAGATCTCACTTCCCTTCCCCCATACCATAGCCGGAAGGGATAGCGTATCCACAGAAGAGAGAGTACGGGCCCTTACCCTTAATTTAGTTTAGACGCGGCTCGAATGCCTTTACGCTATAGGCTGTGTTAAGCATGCTTCTTTGACAGAAAACAAACTCTTTTTCCATGACAACAGTCGCGACTATAAAGGGCGGGGCGGTAAGCTCTCTATCAACAACAGGGGGGCTGTTCTCCTTTGTCAACGACACAAGCAAGGAGTTGACAAAGTCAACCTTTGGATGTCTTTGGTTAGGCTCGGTTGACTTTGTCAACGCTACTAAGGACCGGGGCGAGCGGAATTCAGTAGAGGCTCGAAGAGGGGCTTACTAAGCGAAGGGCCGAAGGCGGCTTTGCTATCCATCCTACTATACCACCGAAGGGCGGCAGGCAAAGCTGCAAGGAGATAGTGCGGCTTTCTTTGTTCTCATGGCAGAGTGAGGGGCGTTATCCATCCGCCAATAGAACCGGCTTTTAGTGAAGATCCGCTCATATGCTGCATGAGGGGCGGCTTTGCTCATGAGTTAGCGATCAAGCGGAAAAGGACCTGCGGGCTTCTTTTCTTTCCGGAGCGGAGCTGCCTTGCTCGTAGCTCCCTAATTGATATAAAAGGGGATGAAGGGTGAAAGAAAAATAAGAAGCAAGTCTTGAGGGAGTAAAGAGCCACCTAACGGTGGTTCTGCGCCAAGTGCGATCGATTGTCCTTCCTTTCTTTATAGATTGAACTACCGTAACTCCACTCAACTTTGAGTATGGAATTGACTTTGTAATTAAGCAGCATCCTTCGACCTTCAAGGTATCCTAAAGGAATGGTAGCACCACAATCCACCCAGACGCGGCCATCATAAATGGTTCGTGCGACGGCGGCGGAGGCAGGTTCGATCCCTGTCTATCCCATTGAAGTGAAAGTAGTTTCGTTTAGTACGAAATCGATTCGACCGGTTGCTCGGCTACTTTTCCTTTCTCCTTATTCTTGGGATCCGCTGGAGCTTCCTTCGCCTTCGTCTTCGGTTCTGTATTGCAAGAAAAGCAAAGTTAAGGCAAGAAAAAAAGAATGAAATACGAATGGGTTGCATTCGATAATAAGTATACCAGTATAAATTCTAAAGAGAGCCTGAACTGGCCTCCCGAAAGTTGGCTCAAGAGAGTCCTTTACGGCCCTCTCATACATAGCCATCTCTTCCTCTACTTTTTTTTTAGAATGGCGGTATTCGTGCTGTGCTTCCGAAGGGAAGAGACTCGCGATGTAGCTATCGGCAACTTCTTCAGGTAGATAGTCGCCGGGATCATCTCAAATCTTGGCCTCGCCTCTCTTTCCTCTCTCAAGAGGTTTTTTTCCTGGCCTTTGTTTGGCCGGCCTTCACAAACCTTCTGCCCGACCGTTTCTTAGAGGCAGCCTGCTCTTGCTCAGGTGCCTTGAGTGCTGCAGATGGTGCTCGTGATGCTGGCGATTCCTGTGTAGCCGGTGGAGCTTCAGCTGTAAACTCTGATGCTGCCGTTTCGGCTTACGACTCTTGAACTTGAAGGTGAGCGAGCCCTCATACTTCGAGTCACCTTCCGTTGAGCCGAGGACGGTGCTGAAGAAATGATGGGACTTCTTTTTTCCTCCCTGATGGGGGATGCATGCTGGCTGACGGGTGCTGAACCCCCCTTTCCTTTCATGATCCGGGTTTGCTTCTGCCCGGGCTGGTGACCTTTCCGATGTTGCGATGATCTGGGTGGCTGCCCCTGCTCGGGAATGGGTCCATATGTGGGTTCAGGAGGAGGAGGACTTCGACTCCCAACTCTTTCTTGATCAGGGAGTTGCTGCTCTTTGAATGTCAACAGCTTGTTGATTCCTTGCGAGAAGTAAGAAAACGTCAGTTGATGCCACCATCGGACATACTCCAAGACCATCTTGCCCTCTCTGTCATCCGGCATTATCACGAAAGCTGCCCCGGTGCCCTTTCTCATCATATGTGCCCAGTACCCCGCCAGCTCCGAAAGGTTAAAGATGACGCGCTTGACGTCGTGACCGGGTGCCGGAATGAATTGGTCAAAACCAAATTGTCTTGAAAACCGGTGGGGATTTTACGGTTCTGCCCGAAGCACGTTGCCCTGCCGTAACGTCAGAATGCCGCATCGCATGGAGCAGATACTATCTTTGATGCATTTTCACAACAGCAATAAGTAGCAAGGGCCCTTTTCATTGACCTTGTCGACCAATCATACAAGATTTAGGGCTTCTCTTAAATACCATGCTTGTAGGGCCGCCACGTGAAGCTCATCGAATGACAAATAAAGAGCCTGGCTATCTTCGCATCGAACTTCCCGGCTTCAATGTTCTCAATTGCAAGCATCTCCGGGCCATAATCTTTTAGCTTCCCCAGGTCCGGAAGCGGCAATCTCATATACAGCTTAGGAAAATACTGGTCCAGCCATGCATAGAAGTAGTGGACCGGGAATTCCGCATTGCACTGGCCTGGACCCAGTTTCTCTTGGGCAACAGCGCCCAAACCGTAATAAATGCTGGCAAGGACGGCCGGAGCTATGGCTACTCTCTTTCCCTGCACCAAGAACCCGGCCATGACGAATGTTTCCGGGCGAATGACGTTGCTGCGGTTGTTCGGAAGGACAAAGCGGCTCAACCAGAGAGCCAAGAATGAGGCTAAGTCGTCTCATCCGGAGTCGGGCTTCGGTAACCAGCAGCAAAGACTTCTTCTTCTCCAGCATATTATGCCGCTGGACTTGTGGTAGAATGGAAGTAGGCCGTCTCTTACATACCTTTCTTCTTGGCTCTATTAGGCTGTGGGGCCTGCCTGTCTCTCAATTTCACCCTTGAAGAAATGGTTCACCCATACGTGATGGTCCACTTTTGTATATTGATTACAAAGCACCAAGCGTTGGTACTTCGCGAAGAGTTCCCGGGCACACTCCGAAGGTACTTCTCTTTCGAAATCTCGTCGAAGCCGTACAACTCTTCATTCCAAGGAAAAAAGAACGTCGTAAACTTGGCCGTAAATAGGAAGGCCGGCGATTTTCTTCAGGTCCCACAAGGTTTTTTTCTTCAAATGTAGGGTATTCGTCACCCAGCTCCACTACTCACAAGCGCCCCTATCCATGTTTGCGTCCCTGTGGTAATACTCTTGCGCGACTCGGACAGCACCATAAATGCCAGCGTTATCCAAAGTCTCCCATAGATATAGAATCTGCTTCGTCCATTCTGGGAGGCCGACGAGGCTAGGAGCAATGACCGGTCAAGGTCAATCAAAGTGGGGATTCACAGATGATTCTCAGCATAGAAGAGATCTTAACAAGTCTGATCACCATCTATAGAAGGATTGAACGGCGGATTGATCATCGAAATTCCAGATTTTAAATTCCCGGCTTTCCTTCGCCAATCAAGTGCGGGGCGTACTACTGATTGATTCCAGACCAGTTTGACCTACCGTTCGCTTTGCTAAAGCAGTACTACCAGGATAAGGGCAGGTGGCATAACGCAGCCCTCACCGATGTGAGTGACTGGACACCCCGAACGAGTGGAGTATACGAAGCGAGAAGGGAAACAAGGGTCAAAACAGGCATGGTGCTTAGGGCGGCCTCCTTCATTTATTTCCTGACGTTGGGTTCATTCGCGAACAAGACAAGTTTCGCTAGGAGCCTCCTTCTTGCCCAGCCCCCTTATTAGTAGCCGAAGTATAGGCCGGGACAAATCTTGATGCCCACCATAATACGCCATCAAACAACTTGATGCCGTTTTAAGGTAAAGAGAGGCGCTTTTAAGCCCTCCCTTACGGCCCAGTTGTCGAATACTAAAGATCAGAAGGTACGCCGCGATGCAATTCTCCTTCATGAGATGCCCCTATGTTGTAAGTCCAGGCCAACTGGACTTTCATAAAAAGTCCAGAAAGCCGCCTAGCCGGGTACTGTGGAAGAGACTGGAGGTCCAGAAGGCCGGAAGGAAAGGAAGACCAGTGAGCATAGCAGGTCCAGACCAATTGACTTGACCGACATAGCCCGGTTGAAGCACCTCCAGGTTGCAGATCGGGGTCCTACTCGGCTTGGATCAAGGATGGGCTCTTGGTCACAAAAGGGAATGGAATCGACTTTTCGTGCCTAATGGAGATTTGAGAAAGTCACTCCAAAAGGAGTGCCACGACACAATGACTACTACAGGGGGCTGGTCACCCGGGAACGCACCGCACAATGGCCTTGAGGGGCTACTATTGGCCAAGGATGATGTATGTCGAAGAATAAAATATGTAAGGACGTGCCAACAAGATAAGGTTGAGCGAGCAAAAGCCATCGGATTACTCGAGCCTCTACCCGTCCCGGATAGGCCATGGTCCAGCGTGTCCATGGACTGAATATCGAGCTTACCAAAGGTGGGGGAGTTAGGGTCCGGTTGTGGTGGACAGGTTAGAAAAGTATGCTATCTTCACCAACCAATTGCACGGCAGAGGGCTCGATTCTTTGTCAAGCATGTGGTTAAGTATCTGGTATACCTTGCCATCGTCAGTGATGGAGACCCATTGTAGACTCGTGACGCAACACGACTGAACTCGTTGGTTAACAGGAAGATTCTGGACAGAAGTCTTCAAACAGTTATTGGATCTGGGGGGTCCTGAACTTCTCCACGAGTCTTCATACGCAGCCTAAGGACATCTAAGCGCCGAAAGGATCAATGCGTTATTGGAGGAGTACCTGAGGCACGTTGTGAGTGCCAACCGGGTGCAGCTGCTGGACGTAGCACAATTTAGCTAAAACTGGCAAAAAAGCTCTGCATCCGTCTGTTCGAGTTAGCGATAGGCCAGCAACCTTTGGCTCCCCACATGGTTGTGGCCGGCTACACGGGATCGTCACATGCTATATCTTCAGAGCCTACTCCTAAAAATCCACAATAGCGATGGAATCGCATCGCATCTGGAATAGAAAATGTGGCCAAGGACCGACTTATTTTATTGGTTGTGTCTCAATCGGAAACTTCTCACCGGGGGATACATGGCCCATTCGTCCAATGTGCAATCGGGCAGAATATATTAAAAATGGATTTCTTTTTCTTTATATATTACTGGTAATCGATAGTGATGTTGATTCGCTCAATCCTTCTGGTTCGGGGAGGTACGCACAGTCCAGGGAGTGAAGAAGGCATCCGAGACGCACGCCTTTATCTTATTCTTTTTCGGGGCGGTTAAGTAAGCACTATATAGAGATAGGGCGCTTTATCTTATTCTTTTCCGTCTGTTTGTTTTGATCAGTCATTCAAGCTCTAGCTAGCTGATAGCAGCATCATTGGAATGAAATAAAAATGGAAACGCAGGCAACCGGGAGAATCGAAGTAACATGAGAATGAATTCTACTAAGGTTGTAAGTAATAGAGATCTTTCTCCCGCGTCTATAACCAGTCATACTAGGTGGGCTCTCTCCCATCTTAGTGAAGTTACGAGGTTAGCAAGAAGCAGTGCCCTTCCATCCCTGTGTGTGGGATTAGAAATTCGTTAGTATCGGTGGGCCCCTACTCTATAATGGGCAACAGCAGCATAGCAAAGTCATTGCAACTACCTATTCGCTCACTCACATCTCCCCCATCCCCTATAGATAGTAGGGGGGCTTTCTCTAGGTTCAGCATGGCATATTTAGAGCCGACTCCAGTCAGGGGAAGGAAAAAGAACAGAGATTGCATGCAGCCACCTCATATTTTCACAAGGGAAGGACTGGCATTGACAATCAAGTCGCCTTACTCTCTCTATAATGGGGCCCTATTGATTCTATAGGCGGTAGGTATGGAAAATGAGTCGTTAACCATTTGCCAGATTAAGACTGATTAGATGAATTTATAACGTTAATATACCCGCCCACTCAGTGCTGGCCACCCAAATCGCGGATAAAAATGGAATCTATGGATGGGTGAATATAAAGGACTACCTACCTATATAGAACGGGAACGGAACGTATATAACCTTTGAAGACCAAATTCCATGAAAAAAACCGGGCGGGCCCTACTATCTATAGGGGTCGCAATGCCTCGCTCCAGTTGCTTAACTTAAGAGATTCGATGGGCCGTCTAAACACCTGCAAAAGATCCGCCTGCTATGAAACAGATAGTAGCCTCCTTTGCTTCCCCGCATCACCCGGTTGCTTAGTCTCCCATAGATATAGATAGGGCCACTCGGGAATGGGCCCTACTGGAGACAGACGAATTCACTTCACCATAACAAAGAAGCCCCTACTACCTATATCTGGGCCACTCCTACACAACAAAAATAGAACCAACCCGGGCTTCATTGCATCTGTGCCCGGACCTATAATCTAAGATCGGTACGGAATAGTACACCCTAATCTTTTATTTCAATCCCAGTACTCTTAATTAGCTATAAAATCAGTGTTCCCCCCATTCCCAGTGTTACGCCTCGCCGTAAAGTCCTAAAATCTTATAGAATAACACTTTTAAGAGAGCTTAGACCCATCTTCTCGACGGCTAAAGGGACTCATGAGCAGAGTTCCTCTAGTCGTTACTGGTCGCCTCTCAGTTGAAGTTGGTCTCGCCATGACTCACCTAGGAAAGAGAGTTTTACACTTATACAGGAAATCTGGACCCCTGTACACTGCGCTTTATTTAAAGCAGTGCACAGTGTAAGATTGGGGATTCCGTAAGTAACTCAGTGAATGCTTTCTAAGGGAAGAAGAAAATGAAATATGAACAACCGCGGTGGTCGGAATGAATGGTAGGCAATCTAAAATGTTACTTTCCAAACAGTCTTTTCTTATGCGTTTTATTTTTAGCTTTCTCAGTAATTCCGTAGCAATATGGTTCGGATCTTTTCTAGGATCAGAAGGAACCGCTATAATGACCACGGGTCGAAATCTCGTGCTTTTCGCAATACTTCTGTTCTGCTTGATCTTTCTCTTTCGTCATTATGCTTTACCTTTGCAAAAAAGGTACGGCCTTCTACTTGTATTATCTATATATATATTTTTGCTATTTGGCATCGCTTTCTTTTTCTATTTGCTCCGCCTGGGGTTGAAGTTCCCTCTTTCATTCTTTCTCATTTTGTATGCGAGCGGTGAGCCTTCCTCTTCCGTGGAGAGAAGATTCTCCCGTTCCATCCATCTCGTCCCAGGGAAGCTCCTGGATTGAGGAATCTTATGGCTACCAGGGGGAGGCATCATCTTCCGTACCTAACCCGGTACAACCATATGGAGATCAAGGGAATATGGCTGAGATTCCTAACCCGGTACAACCACATGCTGCTCAGGATATTCAACAGGATAACCTGTGGAATGAACTAGATCAGCCCCTGATCGATGAAGCGGAACGACGAAACCAGTTATCTACCAAACTAGCAAACCGGTATTCCTTTGGGGAAAGAACTAACCGCGATCTTCTTCGCTTCGAGCGCGAGTTGCAAACCCATGTGGAGTTCGAAATAGAAGTCGAAAGACAACTTCGTTTGGAAGGTTATACGCCAGCCACTATAAATAGAACACGGGAGCAAATCCGTGACTTAATCTTCTATAAAACAGATAATTCTCCAAAAAGTCACTCTACGCTAGACCGCTACCTACGAGAGATGAATGGGGACTTCCATTCCAGCGCCCCCTGGAAAATACTTAAGAATGCACGAAATAACAATCGTCTTAACCTATACAAACCTGGAGATTTATTTTCTATACTTTATTCAAACCATGAATGAAAACCCCCCGCCAATTAAAAGTTGGTGTCTTGTTGAATGAACTGTAAGGATGGACATAAAAAAAAGAATTAGTGTTTATTAGGAGTCGGTTCTTTGTAAGAATTAGGAATTCCTCTTCCAACTTGTCCCGGAATGGGCGTTATGGCAAAGAACAAGAAGAAAAGAAAAGGAGAAATTTGTCCTATAGTAACAAATGGAGCCTCCACAGGTTGACATCCGATCCAACCTAGTAGTAAGCAATCCGCCAAAAGCAACCAAAATATTCCTTGGTGAATAGGGCGAAAACTTGAACTACGCACATACATATTTTTAAAAAAAGGTAAAGCCAACAGACATATAAAAACTGGTGCTATTGCGGCTACACCTCCCGCTTTGTCAGGTATACTACGAAGAATGGCATGGATCGGTAGGAAATACCATTCCGGCACAATATGAGGCGGGGTGGACATCGGATTAGCAGGTATATAATTGTCGGGATGCCCCAAAACATTAGGAGCATAAAAAATCAAAATGGAAGAAAAGATAGCAAAAGCTACCCAACCTACTAGATCCTTTACATAAAAATAAGGGTAAAAAGCTATTTTATCCATCTCTGAATGTACACCCAATGGATTATTTGATCCATATTGATGCAATGCGGCCAGATGAAGAAGACTGGCGCCTACTAAAAGAAAGGGGATTAAATAGTGAAGACTAAAAAAACGATTTAAGGTGGCATTGTCCACGGAGAAACCACCCCAAAGCCAAGTCACTATGGTATCTCCTACTACAGGTATGGCGCTAGCTAAGCTTGTAATTACTGTAGCTCCCCAAAAGCTCATCTGACCCCAAGGTAGTACGTATCCTGTAAAAGCTGTCACAATCATTAATAGGAAGATTACAACTCCGAGACACCAAACAAATTCCCTAGGACTGCTATAACTCGCATGATATAGACCACGAAAAATATGTAGGTGAACCACAATGAGAAACATACTTGCCCCATTAGCATGCATATAACGGAGCAACCAGCCCCCTTCAACATCTCTCATAACGTGTTCTACGCTGTTGAAAGCTAGATCCACATGAGGTGTGTGATGCATAGCTAAAAAAACGCCAGTCACTATCTGAATGACTAAACAAAGACCAGCTAACGAACCGAACCCCCACCAATAACTAAGATTGCTCGGGGTTGGATAATCTATCAAATGCTGATTAAGTGTGGATGATATAGGTTCTTTAAGAATAGAGAATCGTTGGTTCCTTATAGTCATTTTATCTTCTCTCATCGTGACAACTCTTGTACCCCCTTGTTTCCCTTTCAAAAGATTTTCTATCTTTCCTTGCTTCTGATCCATAAGAATACCCAGTAAAAGACAATAGGACAGAACTAGAAGTAGCAGGTATAAACCCCTGCCCGGTTCTTTCAGAGTAAGTAAAGTTATTAGGATATGAAACATGTTTGTTTGCTTACCCGTTGTAATTCCTTCCTGGCGGGGACAGGATTCGAACCTGCAGTCTTCAGGTCATGAGCCTGATGAGTCAACCAATTCCTCTACCCCGCTAATTAGCTAGGGTTAGGATGGTTATCTTCTCATAGCTTCTATATGATATTCAATTCATTATTCCACGCTTCTATATGATAAGAGAAGCGATTTTATAGGTATTCTATGCTTCTATATGATAAGAATTTATAGGAAGATAGGTTTTTCCTATCAACAAGATGGGATTAAGATAAGAAATGAATTTACCACGCTTCTATATGATAAGAAATGAATTCTGTATAAAACCTCTATCTAACGTATACGTATAGTGTACTCAGATAAGTGTACATTATTATATGAGAATACACAGAGTAACAGGAGAGACTCAAGAAGACTATCAAATGCAGTTGTGAATACACTGATAGTCTATCAAAAGAGTTTCACCCTAAGACTTAGCATAAAGGCAGATCATTTTGCGAGCGCTGCCTAATTATGAGCCCTTTCAACCCTATTAGAGTGTATTTATTCTATATGTATCTTATCGTAGCATCTATATGATATGAGAGATAGAGTAAGACATAATAAATTGA
>JAFMPE010041657.1:5000-12459 GCA_024759925.1 Ficus religiosa | reverse complement strand
CCAGGGTCTTTATCCATGGGGGTGGGTAAGCAGATATACTATTCTCCTTCCTCTTCGGAGGTTTCTGGCTTTTGAGGGGAAGCTTGAAGCCGGTGGTGTTTTCGGGTCCTACAGTTGCGGTCTTTATCTTTCTTAAGAAAGACTTATAACAGGTGCCGACAAGGTAAGGCAAGCTATGCGGCAAGCATAGTGAGTCGTCGACGGCATCATATTTGACTAAGAAGGAACTCGAAGTGGAATAAAAACAAATATACCAAAGACTCTAATCACTGGAAGGAAGCTAGGCAGGAGCCATTCAAAGCTTCGAGCAGTACAGGAAGCATCTAAACATGAAGGGAAAGATAAGTATGACTAAAGCACTTTATCATAAGTAATACTAAACTGAGCATCCTGCATATGATCAATCAAAATCTGTGCTATCGGGCATTGGAGCATCCTTCACATGAACCCACTACTGATATGAAGCTAGATCGTGGATCTCGATCCCATCGACTGTTCTCTTCCATTCTTCTGGTTATGCTTCTTTACTTGGGTATGGGTAGTTAACTTGTGTCCCTTTCCACCTGCTCCTCCTGATCAAGCACAGACACATCCAGCCTAAAAAGATTCCAATAAACCCGGCCTAGATAGAAGAGGTTTCCACTCCCGCCTATTCAACTATGGAGCACTAAAGCTTACTGCTGTCACCTGCCCTCTTTGAGTTCTATTAGAATGCCAAGCGTGGAAGAAAGCTAAGAAAAAGCATTTCTTTGACCGAGATTACAGTACCTTCACCAAAAGATTTAATTCCTTGACTTGAGTCCCGAGAGTTCCTTTACTTTGAGCATTAAGACCCGTAGAGGGCTTTACAGCGCCTGATCTTAATGAATGATCCTTAGGTGAGGTGCCAGGAGAGAAAGTCGTAGCCACAATCTAGAACATGCATGAAGCGACCGACTTTTTCGCGTGAGCTAATTCAGTCGGAAACCATATGGGTTAGGGGTGAACAAAGAACTATATGCTCCTCTATCGTTCGACGGTAGGAATAGGTGGGAGTGAGACCCGAAACAGGGAAGGAATTTACGCAAAAGCGGTGTAGCGTTGAACCGCTGCTTGCTTGCATAATGAGTGAGCCGGGAAAGGGTGGAAGAGAGATGGGGCAACTACCTTTGGGGCCCTACCCAACCTAGATAGACCAACACCCCCGAACAGTGAATTTGGAATAGTAATTGCTCTCCCGGGTTCTACTGAAATATGAATTCAGCCTAGGGAAGGCTTGCATCAGGCTCCGCAGCCAACCGCCCCGATTCCATCTTCCACCCCGATATAGGGCAAACATACCCGGGGGAGCAAACTATCTCTGTGGGGACATCCCTGGGTCGGAAGCGCTTTTCTAGCCGGGTGCTTAACACCGGGGTAGAGCTTCTTCTCTCTCGAGTAATAAAAATCGGCATGCGAAGGTTAACTGATCCTATCCCTTTGAAGAAAGCAATTGTTGGGCTCAAGCAGGCCCATTGACTAAGAAGGGGCGCATGGTTTGACAAATTAAGCAAAGCCTTACTAGATATAGGAAAAAAAGAAGTGACGCCGACCACACTCTGTTTGTCAAGAAAAGGGAATAAGGTCAAATTCTTCTTCTAGTTTATGTTGACGAAATCATCCTTACGGGATGATAGGGAGTCCACTTGAATGGGTTATGGGGGCTGAAGAACCATCTAAACAAGGTCTTTGATGTTAAAGACCTAGCCTAGGTACTCTGAAGTCTTTCTTGGGCATAGAGATAGCTCGTTCCAAGTCTGGTATATTCATTTCCCGGAGAAAGTACACCATGGATCTCGTACTAACCATATTTCATAAATTTTGTTGAACTTGCATGCGGTGTTCACTTTAGGGTGAATACCCACTGGCAACCAACCAACAGGGCCTTTCCCACCCCCACCCTTACCTTACTATGGGTGGGGATGCTACCGAAACGACTTCTTTAGGCTCTCTTACTAGGGGCATAGCTATCAGATCTAGTACTAGTGCTTTAGCCATAGCCTTCCTTTGTCTCTGCAGGATCTATTGATGGATCATGAGCATAAGACTCTTCATCTGGTTAATATTCTTAGTTTGTTCCAGCTACCTAGCCTTTCTTGGGATTGCTCGCTGGCTGACTATGACGATTGCCCTCACTCGAAAGCCGCTTCCAAAAATTCCAATAAGATTGTTTTCAACATTCCCCCCCGCCATTAGAGTTGGGCTTATGGTTGAGCCTCTTATTGCGTAGTCCGCTTTTCTTTTTAAGAAAGCAAAGAGGCGAGCTTTAAGACGTTCTTTGATCCTTGTTGTACTCTCGGGTTGGACTCCAGTCCTCGTCCTCCCTTGCCTGCCAGCACACCTGAAGGAAAGGAAACCGGTATAACACAAACAAAGGAACAGCAATCACCCTCAAATATTTGATTTCGCTGAGTTGAATGTTAAGAAGTTAGTGTCCCGGTAAGTTATCCGGTTCAGTTAGCTAGATGATTGATTAGTGAGATCTTTCCAATAAAATAAAGGATCGGATGCTGGACTCCGAAAAGGAAGATAATGGGATGTCGGGCTCATACCTCTGCTAAACAACTGCTCTTCGATCCCGATTTGCTGCCTTCGCACAACCGGCACAGGGTATTCATAGCTGCTGGCCTCGACCGGTCCACTAGAATGGTTGGAGCAACTGGAGCTCCTACTATCCCTAGAAGCTGCTGTTGGTTGTTGGTTAGGCTCGACTTGAACCACCGGGCTTACCCATTTTTTAGTGGATCCTGCCTCCGTTTGGTATTTAAGCCTTCCATTTATCTGCGACTTCTGGAACGGATGGGACTTTTCCCTCTCCAACTAGACTAGAATAAAGGAGGGCCGGGCCTTTCTATGCTTTTTCATTCCGCGATTCCCATGTATCTTTGGATAAAAAGCTTTTCATACGGCTGTTATTGTTTGTTATCAATAACCAACCTACACTACTTATAAATCACGGGTCTCCTTATGAAATCCTACATGGTGTTCCACCAGCTTATTCATCTTTCCGGGCCTTTGGATGTTTATGCTACGTCCACATCTCGAAGTTGAAAAAAGAGTTCTTCGGTATCTTAAGTGTCCCCTGGAAAAGGTATTTGATATGCCTTTAATAGACATCCTCTTGTTTCTGCCTATGAAGATGCGGATTGGGCCGGCTCGCCGACAGACGGATAGGAGGTCTACGACTGGATACTGCACTTTCCTTTTTTTAGGTGGAAATCTTGTCACGTGGAAGAGTAAAAAGCAAACAGTTGTCGCACGGTCGAATGCAGAAGCAGAGTATAGAGCAATGGCTTGTGAGCTTAGCTTATTTGGCTTCAAACCTTACTAAGTAAGCTTGGAGTTGAGGTCTCTCATCCTATGAGAATATTCTTTTAAAATTAAGCAGCAACTCACATTGCCTCTAATCTGGTTTTCCATGAGCGAACCCTTAAAGTCGCCTTAGAGCATTTTTGCTTGTCTTGACGGGTGGAAGTGAAATTCATATTACTTAAAATTTCATATATTAGATCAGGACTTACCTTCCTCTCAATCCGAATCGAGCATACCGAGAACGACAGACACCTAAGCATGAAAACGAACCAATCTACCTTTGTATCTTTATCTTCGCTGCACAAACAAAAAAAAAATTGTCTAAGTAAAGTTTGAACCAGAGAAGCCGAGGTCAAAGAAGTTGCATTGGGCCATAGTCTCCAGAAAAGTATTCTGAAGCCAAATGCTCTTGGATGGGCAGTTGAATAGGAAGAGAAATCCTTTTTTCTCCTTCATATTGAATGCAGTCTATCACTTTGAGGTCATGAGAACCTTGTGAATTGATATAAATTATGGCATGCATCTCTGAGGAGAGTGGCACGGCCAAACATCATCCCAGAAGCGAATCAGCTTACTATTGCCCAACCAAAGTCTAGCCCAAGTCCTGCCTGAAAGTCTCTCTGTACCAAATAATACCCTTATAGATGCAGGATATTTTAGAGGTGGGTTGGTCAATCCATTTTTGTCATTGGAGAGGTACTTAGCAGCCAAATATGAGCACCATGGCTTTTTCTTTTCCTTTGGAAATCTCCATAGCCACTTCATAAGAAGGGCTGGCTTGGTTGAAGTCCACCTCCTTCGTTAAGGTGATTGAAAAAAGAAAGAAAAAAAAAAAAGAGTTCCTATCTTTTTTTTGGAAAATTTAAATTCAAACATATCTATCTCAATCTTGTGGCAATTTCCTCTTCAAATCACATCAAGATGCACTTTGAAGGAGTAGGGAAGGCTACTCTGGGAATTCGGATTATGGTGGGGTCATAAGAGATGGCAATGGTGCTGTCATGTGGAATTGAACAGGTCTCCTCTAGGGATCAAAGATGCAACCTTTGCAGAAGCGGAAACTCTCCTGCATGGCCATAGTTTTGTCCAAACTATTGATTCTTTTATTGTCATCATATCAAACGGGGTTCTCTTAACATGATTAGATGGGCGAATGGTAATAATCAAGAACCTTGGCGCCTATGCTTTATCCTGAGAAAACATTTCTCAATCTATGTTGAGTTAAAATTCATCATGTGAAGAGGGAAGCGACTCATTTAGCTGACCGTCAGGCTAACTTGGGTTTAGGCTGCAGTCTTGTAGTCAGTTGATGGGAGGTCTTCCATTCCAGTCCAGAAGAGATTTGAATTTCACTCTTTCCCCCACTTATCATCTCTCTGTGGGACTTGTTCCCTCTTCAACTCAGCGCTTTATAGATAGGCATTTTTATTGAGAATGCGGTCCCACCTTACCTTTAAAAAAGTAGCCGAGCCGAAGGAGCTCTCACAAATAGAATTTTAGTACCACGGAGAAAAGCTAGCTGGATAAACAAGACAGGGATCGCCCGCTCGGCAATGCTACCTTGGGGAGGAGACAAAACACTTTAATATAACAATTTAAACTCATATTCAAAAGCTTTTTCGATATATGAACAAGATTACTATGGAAGAGTTGGTGTCTGACTCATAGCTCTAAGATGACTAGCATGAATAAGCCAGCTTCAACACCACCTAGACTCTTAATCATAGACAGACTTGCACCGACCTCAACATAAAAGGAGGAACCTGGTCTGTCTATTTGTACGCATTGGCTTAACTCACTCCTAAGCTCCCTAGACACTGCAAAGAAGACATAATGAAAACTGCCTGGTAAGGGCTGGGCTGTACAAGGGAACGAGAAAGGAGTTTGATAAGAAAGAGTTTGGGAATGCCCCGCTTAGTTAACAAACATCGAGTTTGGAGTCGGGGCAGCATGGATACGAGACTATTGAAGTGAAGTTTGGAATCATTGTGGTTTTCTATCTTCAGATTACAAAATTGGAGAATCGCCAAGGCCTTTCAGCGATTTGGCTAGCTGAATCGCCCTTATATATATTTATCAGCCAGGTCAACTGACGCCAGCATCACTACTCACTACGGAAACTCAATTTCTTTAGTCCTTTTTCTGTGAAAAAAAGCCAAGCCTTTTCCGCCTTCCATCCCGCGTTTCCCTGCTTTAGACTCTTTTTTATTAGCCCAGTCATGAACCGCCCTGGTTGGAGCCATGGTCTACCTTCTGACTGCCCCATTAAATATTTAATAATGAGAATAAGCAGACTAACTTAGACAGGGGGCAACAACAACAAACAATCGATTGGACAGGTTTACATCCATGGTTACGCTCGAAAGACAATCTTGACAGACAATCCTACTCCCGCAAAGGGGTACTACTACGGGCTTCAAGCTCCAATTCAAGTCGCTCCCTTTGTTGACTTTCCAGTAATCTTCGACCACCCTACAGGAGCAAGAAAGAGAAACTACAGGAAACTAGTAGACGTTACGCTCTTCCCTAGCAGCCAGATAGATCTAATGGTTCTGTCCTATCTTGTTAGAACCCTACAGGGTTAGCACATTCCTCAGGTATCTGTACTGACAGGTGAGATAAGGGGCCGCCCAGGTTTCGAACATCTTCTAATACAAGTAATACAAGGTAAGATAAGAGGTTATGTTACTAACCAATGGTGTCCGTCCTAACCAATACCCTATTCATCTGGCCAAATCCTCCCTTGCCTGGTCTTCCAGCTGCGTAAGGTAGTAGGCTTTTCCCGTCTGGCCTTCAAGTTGAGATATGGGGGAACTAACCAACCGATTCGATGAGGATGAACTTCTAGAGAATAACTACGGCAGAGCTCGTCTCCTATCTATTCGGGGTTCGGGCTTACCCTCGGCTCGGTGACGGAGGAAGCAAAGTGCCCACACTAAGAAGGTCTGGAAGCACCTTGTATAGGTTGGGCTCCGCTTTCTCTCAGCCACTAGTGGCTTATGTAGTGGTCGGCATTCCTACGTGCTCCTCCTTGCCCCCCTACTTAAGAATCCAAAGGTGACCTTTGGATGTTGTCGTGACGCTTTGGTTACGAAGGTTGCTGGGGTCTAGGTTTATGGATGGATTCAGTCAGCGAAAGTCCCTGAAACTCAATCAATATCAACAACATGTCGTGACCGGTTAGGCTTGGTTGATTTTGTCATCAAATAAAGTCGGTTTCGGGGGTTCATTGATTAGTACACCTCCGGTGCTGGTAAGGTCGGGACCGTGGTCGTCCGTCTCCGGTTTGCCGGCCGATAAGATCTCTGAGATTGACCAGCCAGCTGGGTTGATTTGGCTATTCCTTTCTATTGAAAAGGAGTTAGCTGGCTGCGCGAGTCACCTTCTTCTAGGCTCCGCTGGACGACACGGCATTCTCGTTTAAATATAGGCCGGCCGTACTTGTGATGGTTCCCAAGGATCCAATATGACCACTTAGGTCTACGTTGCCACGATATTGTTCTATGGAAGCGGGCGGGCTGTAGAAGTTCGGCCCGGTTTTTTTTGGTGTCGTAGGGAAGGGATTGACCTTTCTAACGCATATTCAGTCGTACCGGCATGGCCCCACTGATTTGTTTTCGATCGGAGCATCAAGCAACGCAACCCGGTTCTACTTGACTAAGCCCCGTGCTCGTCCAAGGAGGGAGTTTGCTTTACCCAACTCCCTTTTTTTTTTTTAACAAGGCCCGACCATTAGTTTCAAATGAAGAATGAAGAGTGAAGAGTGCCCTGCCCCAGCAAGCACCTACTCCTATCAAAATGAAAAGCGTGACTTTACTAAACAAGCAAGAAAAGCCCTTTCTATGTTATTAGTAAAGCCTAAACGTCCTTATTGAAAAAGAAAGCGCTAACGAGCAAGAAAACGGATGCGCTAACGCGCAGCTCAATCCCTTGCTTTGTTCTAGAGTAAGGGGCCTTTTCAATAAGGCTCGCGTAGAGGCGCTCACGTTTTTTGGCTTCCCTAAAATCGAATATTTTTAAGTTGGTAAAGACCCACCCCTTGTTTCAGTCAGAATGAGTCCCCGGGACCCCGGGACATTGGCTTCCGCCAACAGTGGACTATTAAGGATCGCATCCCGCGCATATTCCA